>LPNX010672709.1:185932-255932 GCA_001517045.1 Pseudotsuga menziesii | reverse complement strand
GAAAATAGATACATCGATTGTATATAACTTTTTATTTCCATCACCATTTCCCAAGAAAACTATATGGTGCGCTAGATGAGATCAAGATCTATGATTTTATCTTTAGAAATCAAGGCTTTCATTAATTTTTTCCCCTAAAGTGTTGCACCCACACATAACATTTTAATTTCAATATTTTTTGACTTCAATAATTAATAATAAAAAAATAATTCATGAAAAATTCTGAATAAATAGTGTTGCACTAGGCCCATATGTCCTTTATATGTCTGCAATATTTTATCCAAAACTGACATCATTTACCTCATATATTGCTGCACGTACACAAACATATATGTTAAGATGTGCTGAAAATTTGAAAACCCAATTTCATGGAAACTAATTTTATAATCATTTACACACATTTTGTTTGCATAAATGCTATATATTATGAAATATGATTCAATTACCTATCTTTTCTCTTTTTACTTCATCTTCAAATAAGTTAGGGAAGTACCCCTAATTGTCACCTAAAGTCAGAGTTTCCCATTTTTTCTAGTATTATGTGGAATCTAAAGTGTCTTTAAAGGAGTCCATGATTGTGCATCAACCCTGATCTCTCACAAGGACCTTTTTTGGAGTGGATTATATTTGAGTGAGCTAAACTGTAGACGATTTGCACTCAAATTCTTACAGTTTTTTGGGATGAAATGTTAAGATTTCAATGGTTATACAAGATCTAAGAACATTTAGCATCATAACATCATAACCATATACAAAAGGATCACTGAAAGAAATACAAGCACAACCACACAAAAGGACACAATGATTTATCCTGGGAAAACCTCATGGAGAAGAAAACCCAACAAAACTTCCTCGATTTAAACTTCAACCAAGTATAGTGTAAGACCCAAAGAATAAGACTTATAAGACCCCAAGAATAATATTGGACTTCCTCCTCTCTCCCAGATGGACTACTCTTTCTCTCTCTAGCGCAACTACTGAGTTATGTTTCTTTTCCAAATGAGGGAGGTGCCTCTCATATTTATACTAATAATCTAAAAGGGTTAATAACCCAACTGGGACAACTTCTCCTTGCTTCCAGGGTCGAATTGCCTTGAAAGACTCAAAAATACATTTTAATATTACTTTTGTGGGTACTACTGACCTGAATTACAACGAAGGTTTTACGTCAATACTTTACATGACCAATTACATCAATGACATCCCTAATTGGAGGAACAACATCTCTGAAAGGGGTAATAACAATAATAATAAAAAACAAAATATCTTCCATAGTTACATTTCTTTAACACTCCCTCTTAACAAGGAAGGTATTCTATAACAAAACAATACATCTGTACAACTGACTAGTAAGTCTATATGTCATAGGAAGTTTTCAAAACTACATCAACATTATCATTATCTATGGAATATCACCATCACAGAGCATCACATCTCAATCATCACGTAACGAACACATTCGTACGAGCATTGTATCTCGACACATCATAACAAACATCACATATCGTCACATCATCATAAGCATCACATCACATCTCATCGCATACTCATGAACATCACATCTCATTGCATCATCATGAGTATCATATCTCGTTGCATCATCACAAGAATCACATCTCGTCGCATCATCAAGAGCATCACATATGGTCGTATCATCATGAGCATCACATCTCGTCGCATGTATCCTTATCTAAACATTACCTACAATAAACACAGCATCACAATTTAATGCAAAATCACCCAAAGCATCAAAAGATGCTGGATCATACACAAATGAATGCAGGACCACAATGTCCACAAATGAATGCATGAACACAACATCTGGAAATGAATGCCAGTCCACAATGTCTGTAAATGAATGTTGTACCAGAATTTTTTCAAATGAATGCCTTACCACAACATCCACATATGAATGTCATACAATAACATATGCAAATGAATTCTAGACCACAACATCCGAAAATGAATATCAGGCCACAACGTTTGCAAATGAACTCCAGGCCACAACATCTACAAATGAATGTCAGACCACAACGTCTACAAATGAATGTTAGACCACAATGTCCGCAAATGAGTGCCAAACCACAACATCTGCAAAAGAATGTCATACCACAATGTACACAAATGAATGATGGAACAAATCTCATTGGTATCTTCCTATTTAAAGATATGACCAACCTTCATGGGATCTTCCTTATGAGGATACTACCAACCATGTTGGGATCTACCCTTAGTGATACGACTAGTCATACTGGGATCCACCCTTGGTGATTTTACGAACCATATTGGGATCTACCCATGAATATACGACCAGGATCTCTATACAATGAACAAACCATTGGGGATCATTATTCTTTTCTTGTATATCCACAACTTGTTCCTCTGTAGGCACATATTGGAGCTTCACATCTCCTCTCTGCACCATATCTCAGACTTTATGAAACATCGAGTTCTCTGCAACTAGTTTTCATAATAAATATGAGTTGCATATATATTGACATTAAAAAATCCTTCCAATAATTTGCAAAGCCATATTCCTTCTCTACAGGATGAACATGCTGCAATTTACTCATCCTCGATTGTACTGAGGGAAACACTGGTTTGCTTTCTGCTAATCCATGAGATCATAAATGATCCCAAACTAAAAAATTATCCTGAGGTTCTCTTTCTATGACTTCCTCTTTGCATATACAATGAGTTTTTCCTCTCCTATCAGGTCATCGACACATTCCAGTCTTTTGCATTCAACCTTAAAGTAAATTTCGGAACTTGCTTTACTCTTGGTAAAGCCTTGGTACATCAAGAAGATTTCCATCATGTCGTACCATGTCGAACTCAGAGATCTTCTGCAGTAATTCTCTCTGAAGCGGAGCATCATCCTCACTCTGCACTTTGTTCTCTATGTATCGAAACATTATATTGTGACGGGTACCATCCTATACGACTGATCTTCTATCCATCTCAGGTCACTGGATACCAAGATCCTCTATCTTGAAATTTGTTGAAAAATTACTCTTACATTCATCTGTGAGCTTGTTGTCCTCTATAGGCTTCCATCTTTAACCTTGTAGAAAAGGTTAATATCTTCATCACTCTAGGTAATCTTCAATCTCCTCATGTAACTAGATGTGCTTATCCATGGGTTCCATCTGAGTTCGTACAAATCATTTTGTGCACATGTGGTTCTCTACTCAATATACACTCATGCCTCATTGGAAAGGTGTGCCTGGTCAATGGAGTATGTCAATACATAGTCTACTCCTTCTTCCTGAGAGAAACCATGAACCTTGCTTGGTATCCCTCGATGCTGCCATCTGCTGCATACTTGATCTTGTAGATCCACATGGAATACACTATGAAATTCCCTTCATGTCTTGGAACCACATCCTAGACATCATGCCCCATGATCAGCTGGTATTCTTTGATCATAGTATTCTTCCATTTCTCCTTGGGTACTTATTCATAGTTGGAAGGATATTCATCAATTATGTCACTCAACAGTGCCACATAACTAGAGTGTATTAGAGGCCTTTTAATTTCGTTGCAAGTCCTATCATACTTTTATTCATCTTGAATTATCTCTCATTCCCAAGATGGTATTCATTTCTCAAGGTGTATCTACTACTTTCTTTAGGTCATATCATGATTTTTACATTCTTCTGAAGCTCTTTCTTCTTCCATGGTTTCTATGAACTTGGGAGCTTTAGGTTCATATTCATGTATTTTAATTGGAGTGAATCTGCTAAATGAACTGTCATCACTAGTTATTCGGAACAAGTATCATCCTTCTTTTCTTGTAGGTGATTGTACACAATATTTCCTGATCCAGGTCGTTCCCAGGTGCACACTAGGGACACTAGTCAACTGAATGAATAGAGTACTATTATGGAGGAAGCATATAAGAAGAACCAACAAAGAAGGAAACACACTAGGTCGACTAGAAATATACACATAGACAATATGCAAGAATTCAAACCAATTTATTACCTCTGCTCCATGAAAGATGGAGGAATCAGATAAATGTCTACATTACATAATGTACATGCTTATATAGGATCCTGAGACATTTGGGTGACTACCCGCTACTTTCAGTTACAAAATAAGTTATAATGGTTCAAAAGTTCAACCTCCGCAGAGCATGTTGGTAAGTTGTATGTCGAGGCGAACCTATTGACCCGTCGAAGGAAAACCAGTCAGTTGAACATGTCAAGGTGAACTTGTCGAAGGTGGACCTATCGGTTGTTGGTTAGATCATTCCTCCTTCCTTAAGAAACAATGGTCTCCATTGTGTATTCGTTCAGGTGAGGAAATTTGCTAGCGAATTCATTAGAAGAGTACCATTTTCCTTGTGCATGGAGTCGTTCAGCTTTAGCCACTTTAAATAAGGAAATAGAGTTCGTCCTTGTATGGCGTATGCATCATCCCACAATGGTGTCCCAAATAAGAGGTTCCTGAACATCTATATGGAGTTCTTCGGGTTCTTCTATCTGCAAGTCATTCCGTTCCAACAATGATGAATGATATGGTCGAAGTAGATCTACATTGAAAACTAGATTTAGGCCAAGGCATGTAGGAATGTTGAGCTGAAAAGTGTTTTCTCCAATATGTTTAAGGATAATGTATGGAGCATATTGCAAATGTTTCATATTTCTGTATGGACTAGTGAAGCGCTCCTTCTTTAGATGTAATCAGACCTAATCCCCAATTTGGAATGAATGAGGAATACGATGCTTTTCATGTTGGGGATTAAATTTTGCATTTAATCGTTACAACATCTCCTGTGATTGCTTATGAATGTTGTACATTTTATATTTGAACTTCAATGCTTTCTCCAGTTCTTGTCATTCGAATTTGGTGTCGTTCGACTGTGTCGAGGAACTGATTAAGTTGATAGGTGTTGGGGGTTGAAATCCATAACAGATATCAAATGAAATCTTTCTCGTAGGGCTGTGTTGAGCACGATTTTAGTTGTGTTGTATGTATGGAAGGCTGCCAGCCTATGTTCGACGATGGCTATGGTTATACATGCGAAGAAATTGTATGACTGAGCAATTTACAACCTCTGTCTATCTGTCTATCTATGGATGGAACGCCGTCAACAAAGAAAGTATCATATCGAGATGTTTCTAGAGAGTTTTCCAAAAGGTGCTAAGCAATCTAGCATCTATGTCAGAAATAATGGTCATCGGGAGGCCATAGTGTTTACACATGTTCAAAGAAGAGCTGCACAGTTTGTTGTGTTGTTGTAGTCTTCTTGCATGGTATGAGTATAGCCATCTTGTAAAATCTATCGACTACTACTAGTATCACATCATGATGATGTTTAGTAGTAGGATATCTAGTTAAGTAGTCCATAGAAATAGATTTCCATGTTTGACTATGAACTGGAATGGGTGTTTATAGTCCTTGTTGTCGATTTGGTGGTTAATCAATGGCACAAACCACACACGATCGAATGTACTTGTTGAAGTCATATTTAAGTGAAGGCCAGTAAAAATAATTTTGGAGGATAACAAGCGTTTCTATGAATCCAAAATGTCCTGTAGTCTTCCTTTAAGGCACGTCCCAAATGAGCTTTTGCCAGTGCTCACCAGTCGGTACACAAATATGTCCAAGCTTGTATGGCAAGGTGTCTTTCAGGAAGTAGTCTGTAGCCGACAACTTGTCGGTCTGAGGCTGTAAATAGATTGTAGAAAAATGACTTTCTACTGAATACAATTGCATCCAAGTAGTGGTGTCATAACCCTGCATACTCATCACTGTAGATAGTAGAGTAATGGGTGGTCTACTGAGACAATCAGATGTGGCATTTTATTTTGCCTTCCAATACTTAATTACCAACTAAAATTGTTGCAGGTAATTAATCCACTTGATTTGTCTGGTTTTTTGTACTTTCGACTAAGTCAGAGCGAACTGCAAAGGATTATGGTTAGTGAGGATGACTATTTCCTTGCCAAGAATGTAGTTTATCCATTGATTAAGAGCTTTCACAATGGAATACAATTATTTTTCTTAAGCCAAGTACCTTTAAACAGTGTCACTGAAAGTCTTGGAATGAAATGTGACTGGGTGATCTGACTGAGTGATCACTGCACCGAGGGAATAGGGCCGATGCATCTGTCTCAATATCAAAGGGATAATGCAAATTAGGTAACACAAGTAGTGGTGCGGTACAAAGCTTGTTTTTTATTTTTTCAAAATCTTGTTGTTGTGTCGGTGTCCATTTGAAGACATTTTTTCCATTTATTTTCATCAACTAATTCAGGGGCCATGCGATGTGGCTAAATCCAAGTATGGATCATTGATAGAAATTTTCCAAACCAAGAAAACTTCTTGGTTCATGAATGTTTTGAGGAATGGGCCAGTCTTTGAGGATCTGTACTTTTTCTTGGTTGACATGAATGTCCATAGAGTCAATTTGATACCCCAAATACTTGATGTTGGTCATCACAAATGAGAATTTGTCCATTTTTAGATATAGTCGATGTTGTTGGAGAGTGTCAAAAACTTGTCAAATCTGTTTGACATGTTCTTCCCATGATCGAATAAAAATCAAGATATCGTCGAAATAGATAATGAAACATTTACTGATGAAAGGTCATAGAAAGTCATCCATATATCTCATGAAGGTTTCAGGTGCATTTGTTAAGCTGAAAGGCATGACTAACCATTCAAACAATCCTTCCTTGGTATTGAAAGTTGTTTTCCATACATCGATGGACTTGATTGGAATCTGGTGGTATCCCGATTTGAGGTCGAATTTCGTAAAGAACTTAGCACCTTTTAGATTTTTGATGAGTTCATCAATCCATGGAAGAGGGTATATATTCTTCACTGAAATTTTGTTCAGATTCCAATAGTCGATGCACATGTGCCAAGTCCCATCTTTCTTTGGAACTAAGATGAATGGACTTCCACAAGGAGAGGAGCTGGGGAAGATATGACCCTTGTTGACCAAATCTTGGATTTTTTTGCGAATCTCTTCATTTTCGAGAATTTATCTTCTGTAAACAGATGTGTTAGGTAATGAAGAACTAGGAATAAGTTCAATGGAGTGTTTTACCTAAAAATGCAGAGGTACTCCATTTGGTGCTTGAAATATGTTCTGGTATTCTTCAAGAATGATGTCGATATGTTGTTGTTGTTAGGAGCTATACTGGTCAGTGAGTCGACTCATTGCTGCATTCTTCCTGGAATGTTGAGGCTTGATCATGATTAATGCAAACTATTGAGCATGATTTATAAGATTCTTCATTTGTTTGGAAGATATCATAGAAATTGTTGATGTGGGTTGTTGCTTTGGTATGCCATACCATTGATTTCAGATTTTGACAATAACCTTCTGAGGCCATGATTGATATGTATTGTGTCGATCCCATAGGTAAGGTTTATCGAATAGAGCATCGACTATGGAAAGTGGTGCCACGTCACAAAGTAATTCAACTTCAAAACGTTTAATGAAGTAGGTGAGTCGACATTGTCATGTGATCCTTAGTTCCTGTCTATCCTTTATCCAACTGATATTGTAAGGCTGAGGATGTGGAGTGGTGAAAAGACCTAATTTCTTCATAAGATCTTCAGAAATTAATTTCTTCTGGCTACCATTATCCACAATCAGATGTAATGGATTGTTCTGAACCCATATCTGTGTATGGAATAGGTGCTCTCATTCCTCCTTGTCGATGATGGTCAAGTCAGTCGGAGTGGTTGAGGTCAAAGCCAAAAGGGTTGATGCATATGGATCAAATTCTACCAGGGTACTATTGGACAAGTTGGATGTCGAATTTTTTTCCGAAAGTTTCTTCCAAGCTTTGCATTTTGACATATCATGCCATGTTGAATTGTGATAATCACACCATTTCCTAGTAGGAGATTGCTTGCTACGATCCCTCTTGTCTTTCTGGAATTTCTTCTTTTGATGACCGGGATTTGGTGGAGCTGATTGAGAAGGGTTCTTGAACTTGTTGGAGTCAGTTGGTGACTTCTTGTCAGATGTTTGACCTGTTGGCTTGTTCGCAAAATGTGTTTTTCCTTTCTTTTTAGATTCAAGCTTGATGGCGTAATGAAATGCATCCACAAGCGTACTGATAGTCTGAAAATCCATCTCTTGCTAAATGTATGGGGATAAACTGCTGAATTACTTCAGTACAAGAAATTTATCTTCTTCTTGGATTCCAAGTCTAGCCATGAGTCGATAGAACTCATCGGTGTAACTCTGTATGGACCGGTATTTCCATTGCCTTAGCTGCTGCCACTTCTTGTATTGTTGTTCAAGGTACTTGGGTGGGTAGAACTCCTTTCAGACATATTCGACAAATTTTACCCATGTGTCTATGGGGTCTTATTCTTTTTCCATATTTGTTGATAGATTCTCCCACTAGCATTGTATGGAGGTTGTCATCTTTAAGGATGCAATGGTGACCTTTTCCTCTTTGGAGAGTTGATTTACCATGTAGTACGATTCTAGTTTTTGTACCCAATTTTTGACGGATTCTGCATCAATCTTTCCTTCAAGTTTTGGTATGTCCAGATTCATTTTCACTTTGAAGGGGCTGATTTTATTGGAGTGAGATCGCGTCGAGGATTCCCCGGAATTGGTAGTGACTCGCATGAGAATCTCGCTAAATTGGGTGAACATTTCGGTTCGTTGGTGAGTGAGTGCTTTTTCTATGAGTTACTATGTCTCGTCAGTTGCATCTTTGTTGTTTTCTTCTTCGACCATATTTTCTGAAGTCGAAGGAAGTTTCTGTTTGTGTTGTTGGGCTTGCGAGAATATTTGAACATGCATAAGTTAAATAACTTTGATGGAATTTCTTATGCAACTTAAGCTCTGGAAAAGATCTTTCTCTGATACCAATGATCCAGGTCATGCCTAGGTGCATGCTGGGGACAATAGTCAACTGAATGAGTCGAGTACTATTATGGCGGAAGCATATAAGAATAACCAGCAAAGCAGGAAACACACTAGTTCGACTAGAAATATACACAGAAAAAATATGCAAGAATTCAAACCAATTTATTACTTCTACTCCATGAAAGATAGAGGAATCATATAGATGTATATATTACATAATGTACATGCTTAAATAGGATGTTGATATGCTTGGGTGACTGCCCGCTATGTTCAGTTACAAAAGAAGTTATAACAGTTCAGAAGTTCAACCATTGTAGAGCATGTTGGTATGTTTTATGTCGAGGAGAACCTGTTGAAGGTGAGCCTATCAGTTGCTAGTTGGATCATTTCCTACAAGTCAAATACATCAGTTACATGGTTATAAACTTCATCCATATCCTGTATACACACATAAAATTTCTAGATGCCTTCCATCTCTACCATAACATTATTGAGATTGTGCACTAATCCCAATATGCCAGCAAAGAGGTTTCATTCTAGATAAGTAGTGATAGAATGTTGTATAGAAACATAGAATACTTACCCATCACATCCATATTAGTAGTATATTGTTCATTAATGCAAACATTCTATCATGTATAATACATTTCCTTGAACATAGATAGGTACACAACTAAACAATGTTATTTAAGAAACTAGGTATATAGGGAATGACAACTCAAATACTTATATTTGTTTGTTTGGTAGACTCCTTTTTGATCCTTATGTTCTTGAAAGAATAACTAGATCCTTATACTTCATCATATGATTATGGGAATCTGTCTTTGTTTGTTTGGTGGGTGGAATCCTTCCTGATCCTTATGTCCTTGCAAGAATAACTAGAGCCTTCTACTTAATCATTTGATTCTGGGAACTTGTCTTTGTTTGTTTGGTGGGTGGAATCCTTCTTGATCCTTATGTCCTTGCAAGAATAATTGGAGCCTTCTACTTCATCATCTGATTCTGGGAACCCGTATAGTCGTTATGAGTGTCACTAATTGCATTCCTTCTTATCTAATGCTGAAATGGATAAGAGTATGATCTTTGTCTTCACTAGTAGAATTCATATTCCTCATTAATTAAGGAATCTTCCTTTTCTTATCTGAATATTTTATTAGTAGGTTCATCATCATATGCGGTGTGAGCATGATGTTTTTTCTTGTTTGACTTCTTGTTGAAGGAGCCTCTATTTTTGGGACAATCTCTGGAGTCGTGTCCCTTCTCATCACAAGTGTAGCATTAAATGTTGGAAGGATATATTTTGAATTCCTTTTGTATTTTTTTGTGTGATGATCTTCCTCCTTCTTTCTGTGATTTATTCTAGAGTAAATTGTGAGAACTTGATGTACAACTTCTCCCATATTCTTCTCTCTTGTTATGAGCCATGCTTCTTCTTATGTACATTCTTCCCATAGTCTGATGAAAGAGATCAACTTCCTTCTTGCACATATTCCTTGAATGAATGAATCCCATGATATTGGGAGGCCATTCAAGGTGGTCATAACAATATATCATTCTTCCACATTCTCTTTGACTGCTTCAAGTTGTTCCTTGATTTGAGCAACCTTTGTAAAGTGAGACCGCATGGTCTTTGAGTTCTAAATCTTCACAGTATTCAACTGGTTCGTCAAAGTCATATTTTTTTTATATTATTTCCTTCATTATTAAAATTGATTCACAGTATGATCTAGGAGCTAAGGGAATCCTCACAATTTGATTTTACTCACAAATATGCAGAAAAACAGTAGAAAAGATGAAATTAACACATAGAAATGTAGTTAATAACAAACTTTATTATGACTTTCCAACGTGTAAATATGCTTGAATTAGGTTTATGTTACATTCATGAGAAATCATTAGCCTTTGGAGGCCATCTGGATGCATACATGTGTCAGAATGTGATTTGACCTCAAAACCCCCCCTAGGTGGACCAATGAGCTCCCTAACCATCCCAAACGGTCATGAATGCTAGTTTGAACATGGTTGGACCATTCTTGAACATAATTAGGGTAGGATAGGCATGGGTGAGTACATGGGTGAGTGGGAGTGGATGTAGGAGGAAATAAATTCCCAAGGAAGGACAAAAACCACCAAATACATGCACTAGCGCCTATGGTCAAACACATTCCCTGATTTAAGGATGAGGAGAACACCAAGACCGATATGTCATAAATAAGGGGGCCTAGACTTCCATAATGATCAAATTAGAGTGCCTCAACTGTAGTAAAATATTCCAAAACACACAATAGACCAAGGTTGATCAACATAGCCTAGTTTTAGACCATATGACATAGCATGAAATATATTGAAAATGTATCCTAGGTGTATGACAATGGTACTAAGGTGGATTAATGCTATAAACCCCCCCCTTAAGCCTAACTTAGTACAACTTATACCAAATTATTATGGAGGCCTTGGAAACTAAGGATCAAGCCACCTCACAATTTTTTTTTATTAGTCCATATAACCAAGATAAGGAGGAAAATATCATGGGAAAAAAACCTCCCCTCTAAAATGGACATGGAGACAAATTTGAAAGTGAATATCTGCCATCACCATGTTTCACCTACTCCAATAAGGGATCTACGATAGGTGAATTTCTTCACTGTGAATCTCTTGGTGAAAATGTCATCAATTTGCTATGCAGATGGGAAATACTACAAGGATATCGCCTGCTCATGCACCAAGCTCCTGATGTACTGCATGTGTATCTAAATGTGCTTGGTCCTATATATCTACATTATATTAGTGAAAATATTTATTTCACTTTGATTGTCACACCAAATTCCCGTGGGTGAATCAAATGCATATCCAAGTTCCCCAAAGAATACCTTGCTACCACACACATTTTGTAGCTGCGTTCATTGCTCCTCTGTACTCGGCCTCAACTGAATAGAGGGATATGGTGTGTTATTTCTTGATTGACCAAAATATGGGACCATGTGAAAGCATGAATATATAACCCAAATTATAATTCCTGTCAACGGAATCTCCAACCCAATCAATAAATATAACTAGTTCTAGTGGAGAACCAACATCATAGTGTACCCCGAAGTGTTTGGTTCCTTGCACATAATGAAAGATCATTTTGGAATCCTTCCAATGGAGCTCACGAGGTTTTTGCATATATCTAGAAAAAACACCTACAACATATTCCAAATCAGGTCGAGAGTGTGTAAGATACATCAAACTCCCAACTAGTTGTCTGTACAACGAGCTGTCCACTAATGGAGATGCACCAAAATAACCTAGTTTTATTCCTGAAAGGAATGGGCACTTGGTTTCCTTAAATTAAACCATTTTTAACTTCAATAAAAAGTATGAAACATAATTTTTTTGTATGAAATTGATCCTTTCTTCATATTTTTCAATCTCTAATCCAAGAAATTGCCTCAACAATCCAAGGTCAGTCATGGAAAATTCACTGTAAAAACAAGACTTAATTGATCCAATATCTTTAGTGAAACTACCTGCAATGAAAATGTCATCAAAATACATAACTATGATCTACCAACATGCTACAAATACACATTAGGATCATATTTACATCTTTCAAAGCCAAGCAATAGCAGAAAATCGTCCATCTTGGCATACCGAGCCCCTGAGGCTTGCTTGTGGCCATAGAGAGAATTATTTAACCTGAATACAAGTGAAGGATAATGGATGAAACCTTCAGGATAATGCATATATATATCCTCATGAAGGTAATGATGAAGAAAATCACTCTTCACATCCATGTGGTGAACCTCCCAGCACCTAGATGCACTAATGGCTAAAACTAGCCTGATAGAGTCCATCTTTGCAACCGATGCAAATGTATATGTATAGTACACTCCTTGGAATTGATAGAAGTATTTATCAACCAACCTAGCCTTATAATTTATATCTGAACTATCAACATCCAATTTTTTCCTATAGACCCACTTGCATCGCACTAGTTTCCTTTTGGAGGGCAAGGGAACCAATTCCTAAGTCTCATTGTCTTGCAAAGAATTGAACTCTTCTTGCATGGATGTTTTACACATTGGGTCAAGTGTTGCCTCCTGATATGTCTGAGGATTATATCCAACCATCATGAATAACCTATATTCAATATTCAATTCATAAGTAGAGTAGGCATTGTGAAATTGAGATCTAGTTTTCATAGAATCTAGTGGATCACCAACGAGATCCCAAGCTGCTTCAATGGTTTTCTCATCCCACTTGGGATGGATTAATGAGTCATGATATGAATGAATGTCATCATCATCATAATGAATATCAGAATAATAAAAATCAGAGAAGGATTCATCACTTCCATCATCATGGAGTGGAGGATGTGAGAATTCACCTTGAGCTAGTTCGGTCTCTTGCATGAGGTCTTCTTTGAACTGTACACTCCTTTTGATGAATGTTTTTTGAGATAAGGCATAAAAGAGAGTGTAGAAATTTTAATATTCAGAATATAAAACCATAATTGACTCCTTTATTTGAGCTTGCAAGGCCTTTCTCTTCTCAGGAGGATTTCTATCCCAAGACTTTAAGCCAAAAACCATGAAATGAGAAACATTGGGATTGTGACCACTCCAAGCCTCATATGGAGTTTTTCCATCTAATTCTTTGTGTGAAGCTCTGTTTTATACATATGTAGCACATTTAATGGATTTATCCCATATATTAGGATTCAAATCCTTTGCTTCCATCATACATGTTTCCATCTCCTTGAGAGCCATGTTCTTGCGCTCT
Organism: Pseudotsuga menziesii; assembly: GCA_001517045.1. Classification (NCBI taxonomy): domain Eukaryota; kingdom Viridiplantae; phylum Streptophyta; class Pinopsida; order Pinales; family Pinaceae; genus Pseudotsuga; species Pseudotsuga menziesii. The sequence continues at coordinate 242,314 of LPNX010672709.1, read as the reverse complement.
GCAACACCATGTTGTTGTGGTGTGTAGGGAATTGAATGCTGCATTTGGATTCCACATTCTTCACAAATATGATGAAAAATATTTTTCACATACTCCTTTCCATTGTCGGTACTAAGAACCTTTATATTAATGCCACATGTATTCTCAGCCAAATATTTCCAAACTTTGAGAGTCTAAAAAACTTCAGATTTTAGTTTCAGAAAATACACCAAGCAATACCTTGAGAAATCATCTATGAAGGTAAACACATACTATTGATCCCAAAATTGTTATCATTTTTGGAAGTTAAATCACTCATTTAAACATATTTTTTGTCATCTTTTTGCATATTTTTTGTCACACAGCTTACCATTCAGCCCCAGGTATGAATGAATTTAAGGTTTATGTAAAATTTGTTTATTACTATCATTTTACTATTTTATTGATTAAAATTGACATTGTTTGAAGCACGCTTGATATATTAACTTATGTGTATATTTGTTTGCAGGTTATATAGTATTTTGGACAAGTTAACAAACATACACGCATCCAACTGGATATGCATAGAGCATATCCAACTCACTGTCCACCTTACCATCTAGATCACTAACCAGACTGTGCGCTATTGATAACATATTTTAGGCATTAATATGCTGAAACTGTTCGTTGTCCATGCATCTGGGTGATGGAGAAGCTCGCATTCTAGAAGACTCACCATCACGCTGCCTCTGCTCGACACCACACCACCAGTCCACGCATTTGGGTGATGTAATGGTTCATGTTCTAGAAGACTCGCCAGCATGATCCCCTCTGTCCAACACCACTCCACTTGCCGCGCTAAAGAAGGAGTTGTATGCCCCATCACACACGTTGAAGAGATCCATTTGCGCTGAAGAAGGAATAGTGTTGTGCATTGGCATTTGATTAGTTAATGGTTATAAAGATCGACTAAATTTAGAGAGCAGTCGACCACTAAAGGGTCGGCTTGCTCATCTCTGTAAACAATATATATATCAGCCTCTATGTGAGAGCTTAGTTAGCTAGCATTTTAACCAGTTTATGCATGTGATTCGCCGTTCTTAAACACACTATAATTCTATTACATATTTTTAATAGAACCTGTATGTTCTATTGTTTATGATTTCGTTCAAGTAAGCGTTAGCCAGGAATCACCCTTGAATGCTGAGAGGGCCCCTCATCAACCATAGGTTTCTTTTCTTGTAGTTTCGTTACCTTTTTCTTTTGTAGTTAGTTTATTTTTTCGTTTGTTTCTATTATTAAATTAATGTGAACATTTATTTCATTTGCTTCCTGTAATGCATTTTATTTCTAAAGTTAAATAGCTGCATGCATAGTTTGCTTTCAATTTACTTTCAATCATTTCATTTCCAGTTTTACTGTTTAGTTTATTTGCAAGTAGATAGAATACATTGCTTTTTATCAAGTTAAAGTAGATTCAATTCTATTTATTTCCTTTCCGTTATAATTTTATTTAAATTTCAGTTTGTTCTTTAATGATTGCTTTATGTTTATGAATTAGTTTAAGATTATTTTGCTGTCAAATTTGATTAATAAGTAGGTTTATTTACTGCCTCTCTGCATTGTATTTACATGTGCACAAATTCAATTGAAGATTAGATCATTTAGGTTGTTTTCTGTCATTTTAATTATGCATACTGTCATTTGGACAGCTTGTTTAAACTATTATTTAGACACCCCTTTTAGACCTGCAGTTCAGTCTATCATCTAGTTCGTCATTTCATTTTTAATGTGTTTTGAACCTATTTTAAGTTCTGTTTCTTTAGTATTTGAAGTATGCTTTGACTGCCATATCTAGATGATAGTGCTATTTAACATTAAAGTTAAAATTACATTGTTTTAGGTGATTTAATAAAGTTTTATCCTTATCCCTACCTCTTTTCACCTTGAACATATTTCGAGCCATGTTGTGTTGTGTTTCTTGAGTTTGTTTCTGATTCTTTTTACTGTTGTACTATTTTGTAATCATTCCTTTGGATTGATTTATCTGTTTGCATGTAAAACTTAGTATCAGATGTGTTATCCCTAGGAAAATATACTAGTACTTTGTAGACTGTTCCTTTTTCATTGTGTGATTACCGAAAGAGACTTGTAGGATAGAATTCAAAGCCATTCATATTAAGTTTTCTACTTGCTTCTCTTATTAAGTTTTCTACTTGTTTCTTTTATTAATTTTTCTTTATTAAGTTTTCTACTTGTTTCTTTTATTAAGTTTTCTTTATTAAGTTTTCTACTTGTTTCCTTTATTAAGTTTTCTACTTACTTAAAAATTAGGCCTTCCTTACATCCTAGTCTTTCACTTATAAAGTTAGTTGTTAATAGTATTCTTTTCAGTCTAAAGTTATTTGCTTATAAAATAAATTATCAATCATTTGGTTTAGTATTCTGTTATGGTTTAATTATCTCAATATTTGAATTCTCATGAGTTTTACTCGATTTTTCATTTTGAAATATCTTTCGATATTTTGTTTGTTAAAATATTTCCACGACACCATAGGAATTCCTCTACCTTTGCATATATTTTGTGTCAGCTCTAGGCCTACAAACCCCGGTCGATAATTAAATATTAGGTGAATTAATCTAGACGATATAACACCCAACATTTTGGCACCGTTGCGGAAGATTTTTTCTGTAAGGTAGAATAGATAGAATTCTTTATGAAGCTTAGTAATAGGCTGGTGGTGGGGGAGCGGTAAGACAAGAAGTAAGAACCTACGCATATGTTATAACAGGCGCCCCCAAATCTAGCAATAGTAGTAGCATAGGTTTTTCTTTAATTTAAGTTTTTCATGAGCAGACTTAGAGATCCTCAAAGTATATTTGTTAAGACAGGAAAAATTATTTAATTTCCTACTAACTTTTACAAGGGACGTAATACCCCAACCACTAACTTAGCGGAAAGGTATTGAAAGACACCTGGAGGTAGTAGTTCTACCCTGAAACCTAAGGAGACTCTCTCAGGAGATGTTACCGGGGAAGCCATAGAAGGAGAAGGAACCTTGGCAAGAGGTCCTAAGGACCTCATTCCTGAGGAAGTTCAAGAGGATCAGCCACTAGGAACCTTTAACTCTCCACTAGTCTTGAATCCAAATAATACAACTTTTTCGCTAGTAGGATATCTGAATTTCATTGACTTTGTTGATCCTACCTAGGTAAAATATCTCTTTGGAAACTCCGTAGATCCATTTATCTCACAAATTGAAACTTCCATAGTAGAACCTACTATCCCTCTAGGATTCAATAAAAACACGGTTGATCAGAGGAAGATCTCTCCCGAAAAAGAACGTTGGGATGCCCCATTATCACCTCGAAAGGAGCCTCCTAGGTAGATTTACGTTAAAAACCCAACCTATATGGAGAGACGGGGAGAAAATGAAGATCATGATGAAGAAGGAGAAGGGGAAAATCAAACTAAGGCTACCTTCGGGTTTCCTATTTTAGACACTATGCAGGATGTAACTATGAAAAAAATCCCTCCTTTCTCCTCACTGACTTTCTATGGAAAAAGGAATGAGGACCCAGACACATTTTTGTTTGAGTTCGATATCCTTTGTAGGAGCTATAATTGTTTACAAGATGCTCACGTACTAAAACTATTTCCCACTACACTAGACGATTCTGCCTTGAGATGGTTCATGGGATTAGGTGAATCCATTATCAGGACTTGGGATGATATGAAAACATCATTTTTGCGAAAATATCAAGACTATTGCAAACCTAAGGACTCTCAACATGATATATTCAAGATACAACAACTTGAAGTTGAAATCCTAGAGGATTATCTCGAATGGTTTGTCTATACATTACATAAGTCAAAATATAGTGGCCTTCGAGAAGATGCAGTACGTATAGTTTTCCTTGAAGGGATATCCGAGGACTTGATAGAAAATCTTAAGATCATGGCATCCAACAATATTTCTCATAAAACCTTTTCACAAATCAGTGAGATGTGTAAAAATTATTCTATAGGTATGGGGGAAGTTGGGAAAAACCTTCGAGAGATTTATAGTAGAAATGTAAGAGGAATCATTCCTAGTTCAGGTGGAGTTACAAGGATAGAGTTACAAAACCTATTGGAGAATTTTAAAATTGATATATTAGGAGCCATAGGTTCTCAAATATATTCTTTACAAGCCAAGAAAAGTCAGGATGAAGAATGAGCAACAATGAGCATTTTTTGTCCAAGATGTAGGACCAAACATCCCCAAAGGGAATGCCCATTAAACAACATCTCCGTATGTCACATCTGTATAGAAGAGCATACAACAGATAACTGCCCATCCTTGCCTGGGCTGCAAGCCATATATAAGAGTGGGGATGTAGGTGAAACATCTAGGAGTCCTCCTTGGAAACCTAGAGACCAACCAGCATATCAGAATTTTCCACCACAACCCCCACTCTATTATCCTCCATGTCAACCACCTCAACAATGGAATAATTCAAGTTGGCAGAATTCACCACCTCAATACCCTCCTCCTCAATTTCCACAGAAACAATATTGGTCACAAGGATGGAGAGAACAACCATACCCTTAGTAACAACCTGTATCTTCACCTAATCATACTTATCCTCAGCTCCAAACAAATTTCCAATAGATCTTACCTGGATTTGTACCTCCAGTTCCTCTCGCTGCACAACAACCTCATCACTATCAGAATAAAAATCCTCCATGACCGACATTATTACCTTCACAAATGATACCTAATCCAAATAATAAACCAACTCAAGCTCTTAACAACATTGGGTTGTAAACTCTTCCATCATACCTTATTTCAACTGTACCTGTACATGAGATTCAATTACGATCTGGAAGAGTTGTGAATGACAAACCCAATTCATCAGTCATCATTAATGAGGAAAGTGAAGAAGAAGAGGATTCGAATGAACCCATGAATGATGTCATTTTAGAGGATGTGAACATTCCAAATATTCCAGCACACACCCATCCTCCGCAATAACCCACTTAGGAGCAAAGAGTTCCTGCATTTTTTAGAAAGACTAGTAATAGAAAAACCTATAGTTCATCCTAAGTATGACATTTTGAATGAATTAAAGAATATCTGTGTCAAAATTCCTCTATTACAAGATATCAAGGACATACCAATCTAAAACAAGGTAATAAAGGAACTATGCATTAAACGCCCAGGGAAGAAGCAAAAGGACCCTCTCATAATTCATGTTATAGGAGAGATGTCTGAGTGTATGAAAGAGCAGTCTCGGATTGCAAAATATACAAATCCAGGAGCCCCAGTAGTGATTGTAATTGTAAACAATACCGCCATCTAAAATACATTAATCGATTTAGGATCCGCTATCAACATGATGACCACCGCAGTCTTAGAATTTTTACAGTTAGGAAAATTTCTCTGACCTACCCCTTCCATCTTAGAACTAGTAGACCATTCTATGGTAAAACCTGTTGGAGTCCTGGATGAAATTATTGTATCGGTAGCCTCATGGGAATACCCTATCGACTTTATGGTTGTAGAATCAAAGGATCCTTCTAAAAGACATCCTATTATCTTGGGAAGACCATGGTTAGATACTGCAAATTATTTTATAGGATGTAGGGATGGAGAGATGACTATTTCCAATGGGTTGTCTACACAAAGACTTATTTATACCCCCTAGCACAACCAATAACTAAAAATTCATGGTGGTTAAATTTTTCTTTTGGGGACAAGGAATTTTATGACCTCTCCCTTCCTAGTGATTTCTCCTCGGCACTTCAAGAGTAGACAACTGAGAATGTATTAAACCAGTTTGTTTCTTCAACAACTTGTATAGATTTTCCTCAGTCTTTTGCTCAATTCGATCAGATTTTTGGAGACGAGTTCCAAGAGAATATGGATCTCTCAATGTTTACAGAAACACCTTATGTCTTCACAATTGAAGAGATTACAGGACCCTATACCATACCTTGTGAAGTTGGCCCTGAAAATTTTCTATATATAAATGTAGGATTAAGTGAAAACTAACAAGCACAACCGCTTGATGTTCTTGAAAAACAAGCGGGAGCATTTTCATGGGAATACAATGATATGAAGGGTATACACCCTGGAACTTGTATTCACTATATTTGTATGGATCCAAACATCTCACCTGTGAGGAAACCTTAGAGGAGGATGAATCCTGCTCTAAAGGATATAGTAAAAGCATAATTACAAAAACTCCTCAATGTTGGTTTCATCTATCCTATATCCAATATCAAATGGGTGTCTCCTCTAGTGGTAGTCCCAAAGAAAGTCATACGAAAATGGTGTATTTGTGTTGATTTTAGAGGGCTAAACAAAGCTACACTCAAAGACTACTTTCCTTTACCTTTTATTGATCAAGTGTTAGATACCCTGTCAAGTAAAAAGTAATTTTTCTTTCTTTACGGATATAGTGGTCACAACCATATTTTAATAGCACATGAAGATCAAGACAAGACCACTTTTACATTCCCATGGGGAACATATGTTTATATAATTTTTCCATTTGGCTTATGTAATGCACCTGCCACTTTTTAGCAAGTAGTCTTAGGAATTTTTTTGATCTTATACATGACTGTGTGGAGGTAAACATGGATGATTTTACAGCCTATGGTAATACCTTTCAATAAGCTCTTGAAAACCTCGAAAAGGTCATGATCCGATGCCAAGAAACAAATTTATCCTTTAGTCATGAAAAATGTAAAATGTCACTGAAAGAAGGCATAGTTTTAGGACACCATGTTTCCTCCCAAGGAATTAAGGTAGATTCTACTAAGATTGAAGTAATTGTTGGCCTTCCCTCTCCAAAAAATCAAAAGGAGGTAAGAATATTTCTTGGTCATGCAGGCTATTACCGCCGCTTTATTGAAAATTTTACTAAAATAGTTGCACCAATGTTTAAATTGCTTACAAAGGATGTAGAATTCCAGTGGACAGAATCTTGTCAAAGTGCTTTTGAAATTCTAAAACTAAACTATCGGAGGTGTAGTAGGGATTTCACCCTAGCTACAGGAAGGGACATCTCCCTTCCATCTATAGGACAGAAGGGTAGGGTTCCTGTTGGTTGGAAGAGAACCTGCAAAACAATGTTAGAACTAAGCTATGAAACCCTGCATGAAATGGTTAGGAAACAAACTATGGCTACAAGAAATCAAAGGGAAAACCTGTAGCAAACCATTATAAAAAGAACCTACAAACAAAATAAGTTAGTAAACCAGAATTAAAATGACACAAAACAAAGTTATACCTTCTGTTTGGGTGGAAATGGGCCACCATGCCCTAGCTTTGGGAAGCACCTCTCTCTTTGGGATGGAAGATTGGCTTGTGGAGCAATGGAGAAGAGGGAGGGTGAATGGCTTGAGAGGCAAAGGGTCTCAAGGCACTCACACGGGAAGCATAACGATAGAGAGAGAAGGATTGTTTTGAGAGTGACCCCCACCCCTCTATTTATAGCTTTTTTCTAGAGATTTAGTGTTTTAATCCCTTGGTTAGGGATTTAGCACCTTTTTTGGGATTTAAGCCCCTTTTGCCCAAGTCTTAGCTCCTTTGGTGGTTTTAAGCTCCTTTGAGGGGTTTTAGCCACTTATTGGAGGTTTTAGCCCCTATCAGAGCTATTTTGGCTCTTTTTAGGGTTTTTTTAGTCCTTTTTCATATTTTTGAGCCTTTGCATGGGTGTGGGGGTCAAATGAGGGTCGTACGTAGATGTATTTGGGTGGTGTAGGTAATGTAGAGCTCATTAGGGGACTTTTTGGGTTAAGAGGTGGCACCAATACTTAGGGGTCCCGATTGGTCCCTCCCTTTTCATATATCCACCAATGCCTATGATACGACCATAGGAGGAGTTCTGGGCCAAAAACAGGGACAAGCACCTTATGCCATTTATTTTATTAGCAAGAATTTGACTCATGCTGAACTAAATTACAATGTTACCGAAAAAGAAGTTTTGGCAGTAGTTTATTCTATTAATAAATTTCGCCATTACATTACGGGTTAGGAATTTTTTGTGCATACTGGTAACTGATCACTCTTCCATTAGATTTTTAATGAGTAAACCAATTACCAATGGTAGAGTGACCCGGTGGCTTCTTCTATTGCAAGAGTTTAACATCACCGTCATTGATCGACCTAGTAAAGAAAATCTAGTAGTAGATTTCCTCTCTCACATTCAACATGGTGATGGTGCTAAACCTGTTGATGATACTTTTCCTAATGAACATTTGTTTGTTGTGTCTGTTCAAACCCCTTGTTTTGCAGAAATTGCCAATTATTTAGCAACTGGGAAATTACCAAACCATTTGTCCCCACACAAGAAGTGTCATATTATAGTACAAAGTTCTAATTATTATTGGGTTGATAATGACCTCTTTCGCACTGGTCCAGATATTATTATTCGACGATGTGTGCGGGAGGATGGAATGATAGACATCCTCCATGCATGCCATGATGTACCATGTGGAGGACATTTTTTTGATAGGTGGACAACATACAAAGTATTGCACTTTGGTTATTACTGGCAAAGCATTTTCAAGGATGCTACCAAGTACGTTAAAGGATGTGATAGTTGCCAAGGAATGGGTAGACCTATGTCATCTGATCAGATTCCTTTACAACCTTAGGTCATGATTGAGCCTTTTGAAAACTGGGCTCTTGATTTTGTAGGTACAATTTCTCCCATGTCTCGTCAAAATAAATATATCATGTTTTGCACGGACTATGTCACCAAATGGGTAGAAGCTAAAGCTTTGTTCAGCGATACAAAGAAATCAGTGGTAGAATTTATATATGAAGAAACATTTACCGGGTTTGGTGTACCTACAGAAATTGTCACAGACCAAGGTACTCAATTTACTTCCAAATTAATAAAAGAAGTCACTACGAAATATGGCATCAGACATTGCAAATATTCACCTTATCACCCTCAAGATAATGGTCAATTAGAATCAACCAATAAAGTATTAGAACCCATTTTAACCAAAATCATTCACTTAGATCATAAGGATTGGGTAGATAGACTCTCGGAGGCCTTATGGGCCTATAGGATAACATGGAGAAACACTACCAAACATACCCTCTATGAGTTAGTGTATAGAAAACAAGTCCTTTTACCTATTGAATTTCAAGTTAAAACCTTTCGTATGGCAGCACAATTAGGCATGGATTTGGAAGAAGCACAGAAACAACGAGTGTTACAGAATAATGAGTTAGATGAGATTAGACAAGATGCACTCCTAAGAACCATGCTAATACATAATCAACGAAAAACATGGCATGATAAATTTATTAAGCCAAAGCAATTTAATACTGGAGATTGGGAACTACTATTTGACTCAAGGTTTAAATTTTTTAAAGGAAACTTAACTACCTGTTGGATGGGCCCATATGAAGTAGTTACAGCTTTTGACAATGGGTCAGTAGAAATTAAGACAATTGATGGTTCACAAGTTTCCTTTGTAGTATATGGAAACAGACTTAGACTTTATCACCAACCAACAACTAAACAGAATTTCATACAGAATGTTTTGCAGCAAAGGGAAATGGAATTGGTTGAAGGGGAAGTTATTCCTCCTCCTCCTAATCCTTGAAAAAAGTATTTTTGGTTATTATCACTTGTATATATGTAAATATGTGTTTGTTTCTTTGAATAAATAAGAGTCATTTCTGACAAATTGCTTACAAGGGACTCTTTTTCTTTTTTCTAATGTTATATATGTTTTCATGAATAAATTGAATCATCTAACAAGTGGTTTTGCAGTTTGATTACAAGTACTTTATCTCTATAAGCAGCTCATGGAGTATTATTTGGAAAATGGAAGTACGCTAAAAAACTCACCAGGTATCTTAACTTTTCTTGGGGTACTTTTGAAATTTGTAGCTTATAGTGAAAATACAAATAAAAAAAAATCCTCTGTATATCATTCTTAACCAGCTCACCTATGATTCATATGGTTTTTGGTATTTTGATTCAGACATGTATATTTCCAATTTTCTCTTTTGAACGGTTACTTGACAGACCTTCTTTAATTATTTTTTTTTTTTTAACAATCTTATCTTACACCTATGGACTAATAGTTCATCCTATACTTGTATCAACACTTTTCTCTCAAGTATTTTTGTGATAACTGGAAAGTAAGTGGAATTTTTCTCTATGGGGAACATTACTTATCTCTTACGAAGAAGAAGGACTGTAAGTTCAAAGAACAACTTTAGGTTATTCTCTTTTGACATGATCTATAATTAAGGCGATTATGAAAAGTTAATTATGAGTTTACTTTACAAAATTGAATTATGTGTTTATCAAGGATTAACATGCTCTAGTACCAATCGACTTCCATAAACTTAATATCATTATACAAGGAAAACCCGCTGGGGTACCAAACATGCCTGCTGAAAGCAGGTCAATGATAAGTAATAACTTAAAAACAAGGAAGCCCGATAACTGCAAGTAAACCCATCAGGGTATTGAACAGGCCTGCTGGAAGAGGGACTATACTTGCATGGTACCAAGGTAAACCTGTCGAGGCACTGAACATGCCTACTGGAAGTGGGGCAATACTAGGAAAAAGAGATTTGGTTAATGCACCACTCTATGCACATAGTTCGTAAAACAATGATAATATAATTTTTGTTTTCCAGAATTTATGAATAAACATGTCACGACCAATTGTCTATAATGTCATTTGAGAATGGTTGTAAGTTGAGCTTGGCCTTGGCCATCTAATTCAACAAATACCGAGGATTTCATTATCTTAGAAATGGGACCCATAATTGCAAATCTCACACACTCCGGGGTAAACTTAAAATATTTTGTGATGGAAAGATATCTTTAAAATGAGGCATGGATGGCTAGATTTTCCTATGGCATTATTTTGGTTATATTATCATCATTCAAGTGGTATTTCTAAGCACTGTTATATTTTTCATGAATATACATATCTGAACCATTTCCATTTACTAGTTAGTTTTTTTTTTTTACAAAAGAATAACAAGATGATAGAAATATTTATTTCATTATCTGGAACAATCAATTCTTCTCTCTTGTATGGCTTGAGGACACGCAATATATTTGGTTTGGGGGAGGATTAGGAAATATTAGATTGTTTTTATTTTTATTATTTATGACAGATCTATTTATCTCTGACAAATGATAAGTGTTTTCAGGATAATGTAAGCAGTGGAACTTGGTTATAGCATGAAGCATATTTTCACAAAAAATCAATATGGAGGACTATATGAAGGATCAAATGAAGGTCCAAATGAAATACCAAATGACGATCTGAATAAAACATTGTGATATTATAGCACTTATGTTTAAAATTTGTGAACCAAATTTTGTTTTTGGCAAATAGTTTTTATCTCCATGTGGACGCTTTCACCTTAAAATCTTTTAGTCATCATTTCACTTTTGGAAACCCTATCCTCTTACCCAATCATGCATGTAAACTATCAAATGACCGATTTTCTTATTAATAAAAAATGCAATTTATGCCTTTGTGTCATACGTTCAACTTGTCCAAAGTTTTACTTTGGACATGGTTGAACTAATTACAAACCTTATGAATTCATTCATTAATGCATATGCTCGTTAATGGCACATGTCTCAAGGTTCTCTATGATAGCATGATCTCTTAAACAGGTCAAATTTCTTGCTATTCCATCGTTTCATTATTTCTGTAGAGTTGTTTTAGCCATTTTCTTCTTACACCCTCTACAAAAGGATCTTGTATCATAATTGTTGAACAATGCCGAATTGTTTTGAACATGAGATTTATCAAATCAAGAATGTTGAAAAACTCAACAAAGCCATTAAATATTCATACAATGTTTGACATGAAAGACATGCTATTTTAAAAGCACAAGCAATAAGACTAAAGTTTAAAACACCTCCTTCATCTGCCTTCTTCCTAAGTTATCTTTCTTTTTGTTCAGTGGGACCTGACATTTCTCCGGTTTGGGGGAATGTTGATCCCAGATTTGTTATCATTTTTGGTAGTTAAATCACTAATCTAAACATATTTTTTGTCATCTTTTGCATATTTTCTGTCACGCAGCTCACCATTTAGCCACAGGCATGAATGAATTTAAGGTTTATGTAAAATCTGTTTATTACTATCATTTTACGATTTTATTGATTAAAATTGACATTGTTTGAAGCACGTTTGATATATTAACTTATGTGTATATTTGTTTGCAAGTTATATAGTCTTTTGGATAAGTTAAAAAATAGACACACATTCAGCTAGATATGCGTAGAGTATATCCAGTTCACTGTCTAGCTTATTGTCCAGATCACTAACCAGACTGCACACTATTGATAACAAATTTTAGGCCTTAAAACGTTGAACCTATTCGTTGTCCACACATCTGGGTGATGGAGAAGCTCGCATTCTAGAAGACTCACCATCATGCTGCCTCTGTTTGACACCAAACCACCAATCCACATGTTTGGGTGATGCAATGGTTCGTGTTCTAGAAGAATCGCCAGCATTCTCTCCTTTGTCCAACACCACTTCACCTACTGCGCTAAAGAAGGAGCTGTATGCCACATCACGCACATTGAAGAGATATGTTCACGCTGAAGAAGGAATAGTGCTATGTGTCGACATTTGATTAGTTAATGGTTATAATGGTCGACTAAATTTAGAGAGTAGTCGACCACTAAAGGGTCGATTTGGTCATCTCTGTAAACATATATATATCAACCTCTACATGAGAGCTTAGTTAGCTAGCAGTTTAACCATTTTATCCATGTGACTCATCGTTCTTAAACACGTTGTAATTTTGTTCCATATTTTTAATAGAAGCTGTATGTTCTACTGTTTATGATTGCGTTCGAGTAAGCATTAGCCAGGCATCACCCCTGATTACTGAGAGGGTTCCTCATCAAACAAAGGTTTATTTTCTTGTAGTTTCATTACCTTTTTATTAGTTTACTTTTTAGTTTGTTTCTATTATTAAATTACTGTAAACATTTATTTCATTTGATTCCCGTAATGCATTTTATTTCTAAAGTTAAATAGCCGTGCACATAGTTTGCTTTCAATCTACTTTCAGTCATTTTATTTCCAGTTTATTTGCAAGTAGATAGAATAGATTGCTTTTTATCAAGTTAAAGTAGATTCAATTTTGTTTATTTCCTTTCCGTTATAAGTTTATTTAAATTTCACTTTGTTTCTTAATGATTGGTTTATGTTTATGAATTAGTTTAAGATTATTTCTCTGTCAAATTTGATTAATAAGTAGGTTTATTTACTGCCTCTCTGCATTGTATTTACATGTGCACAAATTTAGCTGAAGATTAGATCATTTAGGTTATTTTATTTCATTTTAATTATGCAGACTAGCATTTGGACAGTATGTTTAAACTGTTATTTAGACACCCCTTTCAAACCTGCAGTTCAGTCTGTCATCCAATCCATAGTTTTGTTTTTAGTGTTTTTAATGTGTTTTGAACTTGTTTTAAGTTCTGTTTCTTTAGTGTTTTAAGTTCTGTTTCTTTAGTATTTGAAGTATGCTTTGACTCTAATATATAGATGATAGTTCTATTTAACATTAAAGTTAAAATTAGATTGTTTTAGGTGATTCATTAAAGTTTTATCCTTAGGGCCCTACCTCTTTTCACCTTGAACATATTTTGAGTTATGTTGTGTTTTGTTTCTTGAGTTTGTTTATGATTCTTTTTACTGTTGTACTGTTTTGTAATCATTCCTTTGGATTGATTTATCCGTTTGCATGTAAAACTTAGTATTAGATGTGTTATCCTTAGGAAAATATACTAGTACTTTGTAGACTATTCCTTTTTCATTGTGTGATTACCAAAAGAGACTTGTCGGATAGAATTCAAAGCCATTCCTATTAAGTTTTCTACTTGCTTCTCTTATTAAGTTTTCTACTTGTTTCTTTTATTAAGTTTTCTACTTGTTTCCTTTATTAAGTTTTCTACTTATTTATAAATTAGGCCTTTCTTGCATCCTAGTCTTTCACTTGAAAAGTTAGTTGTTAATAGTATCATTTTCAGTCTAAAGTTATTTGCTTATAAAATAAACTATCAATCATTTGGTTTAGTATTATGTTTCGGTTTAATTACCTTAATAGTTGAATTCTTAGGAGTTTGACTCAGTTTTTCATTTTGAAAGATCTTTAGATCTTTTGTTGTTTAAAATATTTCCATGGCACCATAGGAATTCCTCTACCTTTGAATATATTTTGTGTCAACTCTAAGACTACCAATCCCAGTCGATAATTAAATATTAGGTGAATTAATCTAGACGATATAACACCCAACACATACCTTGAATTCCCATAAAAGGGTGTGTGAAGAGGACCTATGAGATCTGAATGAACTAAACCAATCACTTAGACAATCGTCCTTGCCTTTCCTTTCTCATTTATGCGCTCAACATTCTTTTCCACTACACATCCTTTACATGTGCCATTGGAGAACTCGAGAGAAGCATTACGGGAATTTTGAGGTAAAAAATGGGCCTCCAAACAAAAAATGTACTATCAAATTTCACTTTAAAAAAACCAATCACATTCAAGAGGATGACATCATCTATAATAGTTGAGGTTGCATTGGTTGAGTTAAGGATGTTTATTTGTCAACTTGTAAATGGTGAGTGAAAACCCATAGTTAACTATATCAATGTTGTAAGTAAAGTACTCACTATGAAAATAACACTCATAGATTATTTTTTAATATGATATAATGTACTAAAGTACTCTTAGAGTACTTAAAAAGAAAAATACTATTTATATTTCAATATAAAATAAATTACAAATACCAAAAAACTAAATATTTTATTCAAATGTAATTACTTTTTTATATTTCAATATAAAATAAATTACATATATAAAAAAAGTAAATGCTCTATTCAAAAGTAAAATTATGTAATTATTTTTTCAATATCTAAAATACATATGTCAAATCTTTATTTAAAATCAAAATCACTTATGGAGATCTTGATCCATTGTATATCTTCAATTTTCATGGAGATCTTGATCCGTTTTATATCTTCACAATGGAGATTTTGATCTATTATATATTGTACATGGCGATGACCACACATGTCATATTTTGTATCATGCCTATTCATGGCCACTGTACTCTTATGTATCTGAGACTGCTATATGTATTTGTAGTCATATGCAGAGATTGATTATTGTACTATATACTCATGGATGGCTAGTTATTCCACCTAGTTCTTCATCACTCCGCTTCTAGGATGGATTTATAATGTATTTTGGCCATCATGTTACCCCTCTAACCTCACACATTAGGGGGCATCTGTTACAGGTGATTTTACCACACATGGTTGACCACAATTTTATGCCCTTCCTTTTCCCTTCGCAGACTCTTTGGATCCCATGGACCATTATTGTACCTTTTATGTTTCCAATATCATCCCTAAAAACACCTATTATGTGTTGTACGTGACTTTTAATCCCTTTCTCACGTATATATGTGGATATTACCCTTAAACCCACGTACATCGGGATGTGTGTATAAGTACAAATACTTTTGGAGTTTTCCTTGATGTGGATCTGAATCACTTGTCTCTTGGCCTTCCATATGCCTCGATGTCGCTCGGATTTGACCTTCCATTACCCCATTGAAGCACTATATAAGGAACCCCTTGGATACATTGAAGAGCAAGAAAACTATAATCCATTGTTGTCGTAACTTGCTTGTACTTGAGTCTGCATCCCTTTGTCCCTTGGAGCACTTTGTGTTCTTCCCAAGCTTTCCTTTTCTTGTGAGCTTTCTATCGAGAGATGGAGGATTGAGGTGGTGGAGGACCAGGTGGAGGACTCAATTTCTTTGGTTCGCAGACGTGCTGACATAGGTTGTCACTTATGTAATCTTTGATTTTATTAATTTAAATATCTTTTCCTGTCCAATGATGTGCATTTAAATGAATATTTAATCCATGGATGCATTTAATTTCTTATGCATTATTGATTATTTATGTTAGAGTAGGTCTAAAACTATATTATATAGCATGATTTCCTTGTATACTATTGTTGAGAGTGAATTGCTAATGCAAGCGGGATTGGAAAAAGCTCAATGGGGATCTACTTCAACCGTTTGGAATAAGGTATGATTCGAGATCCTTTAGTGTTAGATGTTTTATTTATCTTGCAGATTGGGAAAGGATTGATTTCTTCGGTTTCTCTATCTGTTGTGGTACACCCCAAGCCATAGGAATTTTTTCTTCATAACAATTATCATCTTATTAAGTTGACGCCAGTTAATGCATAAGCGCAGAGTACCGTACTTCCTTTTAACAAATATGATCGGTGCTCCCCAAGGAGACACACTTGGTCTTATATAATTTTTATCCATTAGTTCTTTTAATTGTGATTTTATCTCATTAAGCTCCAAGATATTCATCCGGTATGGAGCTTTTGAGTTAGGCACCACACCGGTTATTAACTCAATAGTGAAATCCAACTCTCTTTTCGAAGGCAATCCCAAAATTTCCTCTGGAAATACATCTGAATAACCTCTCAAAGTTGGTATATCTTCTAATTTTAGTTTTTCCTCTTTATTAATGTGTTCTTCATCAGTTAAAGTTACAGCAAAAACTTTACATCCCTTCCGAACAACCCTTTTTAGTTGTAAGGAAAAAATCTCTCTGATTGTTGTTTTCCTAGGGATTCCTTTTACTGTTACCTTTTCTCCTTCGTTATTTAAATAGGTAAAAGTTTTATCAAATCAATTTAACACTAATCGATTTTGTTCCAACCAATCCATTCCAATTAATACATCATAGGATCCTAACGGAAGTACATTCAACTTTACATAAGTTTCAAACTGATTCATAAATAAAGTACAATCTTTCACAAAAATAATTATTTTTCTTTTTTCTCCTGTAGCTAATTGAACCAGCCATGATTTTGCAAATTTCTCTATTGGTAGTTTACTTTTCTCTACTAAACGAGGAGAGACATAACTCAGGCTATCCCCTGGGTCAATAGAAATAGGTTTATGGGTCAACATACCTTCTACTTCCACCATGGAAGTCTAGTATTCATTCTATCTATTTTCTAGTGCTGCATTGATTTTGGGCATCCCTCTTGCTAAATCACCAACCATTGTTTCTTCGTGCATAGCATGAATGTTCTTGACGGTATTCTTTCTATTAGGACAGACTGATGCATAGTGAGGTCCCTGGCATTCCCAACATTTTACAGGTCTGTTCCTTATGTTTGTTATTTTTAACATAGTTGTTGTGATTATTTGGAAATTCTTTATTTCTTGTGACAGTAGGGTTTTGTTGTGGGTTTCCTTTTGAATTACTTCCTTGAAAATTTTTGCTAGGAAATTTGTGTGAGTTATTATGCCCAAAATTCCGAGTAGGTGTGAAACCTTTCTTTCTTTGTTCAAAATTATTAGACCTTTTTGTTTTCTAGTTTGGCATGTTCTCCTTTTTCGAATCTGCTCATAGCAGGAATTTGCTTTTCGCATGGCCTCTTCAAGGGTTTTGGGATTATCATATTCAATTCAGTTCTTGATATGAAAAAGGTAAATAACTCAGAAAGTGTTGTACCTTAGGATTTTCATCAACAATATAGGGCACATATCATAGTAAGCTCAGAAATTTACTATTTAACTCTTTCATACTTGTGGTTCCCAACCTTAAGTCATAAAATTATTTAGCTCATTCATCGTAATATTGATCTGCCAGAAATTTCTTTTGAAAGTACTTTTTAAAAGTGCTCCAGTTTATATTCTTCTCTTTTATGCATTTAATTCGTTTTATGTCCTGCCACAAAATGTCGGCTTTTCCAGTTAAGTTATATATTGCCATTCTTTCTTTTAACTGATTAGAATAGTTATATATCTGAAAGTACTTTTTCATTCCAGACAGCTATGCTTCGAATTCCTCTCCTTTTTCTGTTTCTCCATTGAAATTTGGTGGTTAATATTTTTGAACTTCCCTGAAATCTCTTCATAGGGCTTGTACTTCTTCTTTCTTGAGCGAAAATTACTCTCGCTACTGTCACTAGAATACTGGTGTTTCTTTCTATATGAGATACCGTTAACTTTAGAAGAAGATATACTTTCAATTTTAGAGTATTTTGACTTTTTACTCTTATGTTGATAAGATGTAGTGTCAGACTCTATCTGTTTATCCTTTTCTTCATTATAAAATTTTTCCATCAACATTTGATTCAGCTCCTCCTGAGATTTTAGGATTCTCTCATTTTATTTTTTAAGAGTCTCCATTTCAGTTTTTAGGTCCTTAATTGTTTGCAGTAACTCAGATAAGTGATTAGTTATATCTTCTTTAACAGGTTCTTTCCCAAAGTTATTTTGCTCATTTAACGGGGACCTCTTTTCAACATATTCTTCGAGTCCTTCCATACTTGCAAATCTAATTCGGAAAATATTCTGTACAACAACATTAAAATCATAAATCAGTATTCATGCTTTATTTTTTCATTTTTGTTTATGTGCGCTGAGCCACTTCAGGCCTAGTGTCTGAACATGTGCTCTGATACCATAATGTAACAACCTAAAATTCACAAAAAATTAAAAGTTTTCTATATGACATTTAAATGTTAAGTCATAGTCTAAAATGCTAGTTTAATAACTATTTTTAGTTTAATTAACAGATAGTTTACAAGACAGGTCATTAAGAGAAAACTAGGAGTTAATTTCTCTTTTGTAAACCATAACTAAAAACTACAGAACTATACTCACTTACTAGCAAGTCACATGCTACTACCCTTATTCAAACTTTAATGATTTTTCAGTCTTGAATAAAATTTTGTCAAAAGTTAAAGAGTTTCAATTTATTGAATTTAGATCATTGATTTGTTTGTAAAAAGGCGTGTGATTCTGATGGTTGTTTTCTTTTCTTATAGAATGGGTCTTGAGGTTAGCTCA
Organism: Pseudotsuga menziesii; assembly: GCA_001517045.1. Taxonomy (NCBI): domain Eukaryota; kingdom Viridiplantae; phylum Streptophyta; class Pinopsida; order Pinales; family Pinaceae; genus Pseudotsuga; species Pseudotsuga menziesii. Next base: position 223,429 of record LPNX010672709.1, on the reverse strand, counting down.
AGGCTTACTTAGCTTTGTCAAAGCTAACACAAATTCAATGCTTGTATAGGTGTTTACAGGTAAAATTTTACTTCCAAGTTACGAGGTATAAATTTAAAGTTTGGAAGACTAAATGAGTAAGTTAGGAAGGATTTTTAACTCTATTAATAGTCTATGTTACCGAAGTGTGAAAATTGCTAGGGAATTTGCAAACATTAACCTTCATAGGTAACAATTTGGAATTGATCATGTAATTATCGGTTATATAATTAATGGTATATAATTACAAACCAAGTGTTTAGTTGTTTTTAATACCAAGAACTGAGTACACTTCCAAATTGTTTATAACTATGAATTTTTACTATGTAAATCATAGAACTTTCCTAAGTTCTAAATTTATCATTACTATTTTTGTTTAGCAGTTAGATACTAACTACTTAATAAAGCATACCTATCCTATGCATAACATAAAATTTAATATAAGCATATATATACTTGAAGCATAACATGTATATTGTCCTAAGCATATATATATCCCATCCCTAACATATATACTAACCTAAGCATATACTCTATGCATATCATTTAAATGTTTATTTTTAACAATACAATAGTATTACCTTCCCCATATATTGCAGGTTCAAACTATATCAACCCAAGAGAATATTTCAATGCTAATGGATTCCATGTGGTGGATATTTGTTTGAAGAAGGGTTTGGGTAATAAACCCTAAGCACAACATCCACAACCATACCCTAAAAACGCATTGGTTTCAATAGTTGTTTTGTTTGTTTTCGGATGGAGAAGCATGCCGACAGGTCCTTGGTCTCTGCAACACTTGTCTCCATTATTTGCTCGTGGCCTGAGCAGGTTTTGAAGTTCAGGTTCTATGCCATCACCGTTCCTTTGAAATCGTCGTTAAAACAATGGTAAAATTCTTGGTTGCTGTGGCATTAACAGGTTCAAAGATTTAGGTTAGTAGATCATCTTCTGATTTTCAATAATTGTATGATAATTAGGTTATCTACAGGTAATCGATTTGTTTGGTATAAATATTAGTTAAAATGTAAAAGTATTCTTTAAAAAAAAGAGCTGGAAATTACCCTGTGTTTTACTTAACTGAGGAATAATTATTTTAAAAGATAAGAATTTGGGCTTATTTTGAATATACAATTGATTATTTTAAAAATTAATTTCTACCTATGGTAATCTTTTGTCCTAGTAATTTGATATAAAGGTTTGTATTAAAATTAGGGTTTTAGAAGGTTAATTTACAATCTTATTGCTACTAAAAATATTATACTGATTGTTTTGTTTACTAAGTACTTAAGGTACTAAATACAATAGGTATTATAATTTCAGTCTATTGACTGTTTATCATGGATTTACAGTGTTAGATGATTTCAAAGAACAGTTGGAATTTTAATTGTGCATTAATTACTATAATATATCTAGAATACTTGTTTATAAAATTAGGTATATTAGCATTATAATGATGAATGATTTTTCTTTACTAAGTGTAAATAGATAGTTTGTATTTTAGTAATTATTTTCTATGTTATACTATTCTCAGTCTTTGTGACTGTATAATAGCTTCAAATAAGTTTATTCAATAAATCATTCATATATACCTCTAAACAAATCTTCTGTACTAGAGTACTTCATAGTAAGATGAGTGGAAAAATATAGAAAGAAAATTTTACTCATCAATCCATCATTTCTAATTCTAGGTTCATTTATTTTGTTAAACATATACAAGTAATTTCCTGAATAAAATGCAGACTTAAACAGTCTATCTGCAACTGTAAGTATCTAAGAAATAATAGTAACACTAATCATGACTACTTTCATTCCAGTACTTTTCTTGCATAAGATAAATAAGATAACACAATGGAACCTAATAACCTGTAGAGGAGACAAACAACCCAAGGATCCCATTCCACCCAACCTTTTCCTAAATATAGCTCAATTGCCTATGTTAGGACCCCCAAGCATGTCCACTGAACCACCAGAATGAAATCATTGTGTGATAAATTGGGATTAAATACCCTTGCAACTCATAGAAGTACTTAGCAGCAGTACTGTTGTCCTCAATAGTAAAGAATTTAACTAACAAGCTGCACTAGTTCTAAAAACAGTCTTAATCACTCAATCCACTTCTGCCTTTCCCCTCATCAAATCTCTTCTGCACCTTTCTCAACTCCAAAAATTTCACAAGGCAATCATTGAACAACCTCATGCTGAATTTGATGGATAGATATATGCATGCCTACGTATTTTTGGTCAGTTTTTCAATTAATGAGCTACCTGCTCTGTTCTACTTTATTGGGGAACATGACCACAAAATTAGGGAAGTTTCCCCCTGTAACAGCTAGAAGTGGTTGAGAATGTTTCCATGTGTCAGTTTTCTCTCACCCCAGTCTATTCCTCCAAGTGGGTTAGTGGGAACTCATTCAACATCCTCCTTAGGATATTTGTCTCATCTTTTATTTATTATCTAATAAAATATTCAACATAATTAATTACAGTCATCCTTGACCCCACATGGTCAATAGTATCAAACTTTACAAAAAATAAAATATAATGTCTTCTTAAACATAACATGTTATTGAAATTGGGGTATGTGATACCCTTATGAAGTAGGATTGCATGGTCTCTGAGTTTTGAATCTTCACATTCTTTAGTTGGTTCCTCAATGTCATCTTCGAGTTGATGTTCTTTCCTTCAAACAACTTTGTCAAATCATTGAACACTTTTTTAGGTGTCTTCAATGATGACACATGGGGGATGACTTGATACTTAATAAAATATGCAATGATTCTCTTTACCTTGACCATGTTCTTCTTATGGATAGCCCTAGACTCATCTCCCTCTAGTTCTAGAGCTTTATTACTAATATACTGATCCAAATCATTTTCTTCAAGGATCAGGGAGATATTGTACTTCCATGCTCATAATTTGTCATCTCCCAAAAGCTTATCCTCAATATGGCTATGATGAGTCATCTTTAAATGATAACCTCAAATGAAAATAGCAGAGATTTAGATCTTACCAATTTTAGGTGTCCGACCAGGTTTCAGAGTTGGTCAACCTAGGGTTTGTTAAAGAAACCTTAATTTTTCAAACTTGGAGTTTTGGAATTATTCCTGGATAGAAAGATGCACCTCCTTGAGGTTATTTTCTCAATAAGGTTATTTTCTGAAAGCTGAGGTGGTAAGCCTCCAAAACTTGATGCCCTAGTTTATTCCGACACTAGTATCTAGGTAAAAAATGAAACTTATTCAAATTTGATTATGCTTCCACCAAATGATGCACCCTACTAGGATGATTCATCATATCTCTCTTTTCTTGATGATCTGTGGACAAACGACCTTGAACTAGGAAACCCTAGTTTCCAGTGTTGCATAGTTCCTTCTTTTAGAGAGGCTTTGATACATTGTTAGTTTATCTAATCTTATTCAAATTGACTACGATCTTTATCTGAAAGAATAACAAGCACAACAAGATCCATAAGATAGAGAAAATACATAAGACACACAGATTTTCCTTGGGGAAACTGTTGGGCAGAATTAATGTCATTTTAATTTCGTTTTAGTAATTGCCCAAACATTTAATTTGTCAATCCGAGGTTCATAGGATTATGAAGCACATGCAAAGTATATGCAGGACTGAAGAAAAATTAAGCTAATCTAACCCCCCGTGAAACTAAGACTAATCTAATCTAACCCCCCTTAAGATGAAATGCGCAGTTGATAATCTAATGTAGGAAGATGAAACACACGGCTGAAAGTAAATTGCATAAAAGAAAGACAACATATGAAGAACAATAAGACAACACATGTGAGCTCACATTAACAATCAAGAAATCTTAATTTACATCACAAGAATCAATGACAAATCATGAAAGCATCAAAACCAATATTATGAACAAAATCTAAGAATTCCCTTCTCCATATTACAAAGTCAAGGCTAATTTATACAATATACTATTCTCTAAGATAATCTAAGATATAAGATAATCTAAGATATTTTAGGATTTAAGATATTCTAATATAATCTAGGATTTAAGATTATTGAAATGAAGAGAGAGCACTCTCTTTTATACATGAAGGAAATAACCATCTCATAATGAGAGATCCACTATTCACTCAACTACTTTCCTATTATTACAAGATATGATCCCTTCAAATCCTCCACATATCTCTCACAAATTCTTCACATGTCTCTCAACCAAATCTCCATGATCTTCTCCTTGGAATATTATTTGCATAACTATCTCCTTGAAATGGTGGAGGAGATATATGTGAAGTCTTTTATTTGAATTAATCCTTCACATATTCCTACACATTACAAAGCTCATCCATACTTTGAGATATTAGTGAAAAACATGTTAATTTTCTAATATTTAATCATAAATTCACTTATAATACTAAAAATAAATAAAGTGGAAATAATAAGGTGAATCCCACATATATGTATGGAAATGGTATGATAAAAGGTTAATGGGACGATGAAATGCGAGGAATAGCGAAAGATAAAGTGGATGAAAAAGTGACATTTCCAAGTCCCAAAATACTCCCCAACTGAACTTGTTGCATGTCTGTTATAGCTCAAAATGACACATCTCTTCCTGCGACCACTTTCCCATGATTTAGTCGCATGTCGACACTTCATAAAAGTCATTGAAATTCACTTAAAAAACTCCTAACTTGGAGGATCCATATCTTGATTTTTGTAACTCCGTTTGACCTTATCTATGCACCGTTGGAAATATATTTCAGTTAGCTAAAACTTTTTTGAAGACACCAAAGTTTGAAAATTCCCAAAAGTATCCTTAAAATGATTTTTTTGATGTGTACGTGATTTTCCTTAAGGAAACCCGTGTACGTACGCGACTGTCTATATATAATACCCGCGCACGCCTCCAAAAAATGTCAAAAATATATATATATTGAAAGTTGGGTAATTTGGGTAGTTTGGATAGTTATGCAACTGACTCCTTTAGTTGTAACTATTTTGTCTTCGACCCTAACTCTTCATTAAGCATATAAATAGAGGTAGGGAGGTCCATGAGAAGAGACTTGAATATTTGCATCATTATGCTGGAGGAATTGGGACTTGTTGGCCGGAGTTTTTGACTGATGGCCAATGGGGAGAGAAATCCCACACAAGGCACTTAAGACTATCCCTGTTGTGTTTGGAATAGCTAACTCTCACAGGAACAAAGGCCCCGCTGCCTCTTTGGTTTTTCTCTCAAAAGGAGAGTCTCACAAAATAATGATAAGAACTACTAAAATATTATAGAAATGTATTCTAACTAATATGAAATTCAAAATGAATATAAGATGCAATTTTTCAAATAGTTACAACAAGTATTTTAATAGCTCCTAAACTGCAAAGAGATTTAGAAGTTGCTAAAAAAAACTTGAAATTACAATTATTTAAAATAAATTTAATTTAAATTCTATTTAAACTATTTTCTATTCTATCTAAATAATTTACCTAAAACTAATTTTATCCCATGGGAGCAATTTTAAAAGGAACTAAAATTATTTTGGATTATGATTTGAAATATAAAAAATTGTTGTAGAAAAATATGAATTACAATCAATATTTCAGAGAAACAATATTATGGTTTTAATAACACAAATAATAAAATGATATAAAAATTACCATTTTATGATAATGATATTAAATAAACAGAAATCCAAAATAATTTGTACTCAGGAATAAAAATATCAATTTAGGCATGATAACACAGCATACATGCATAACAACTGATATAAGATGTATGAAAAATTAACAGGAGTCTGATATATATGAAATAAAATCCAAAATAATAGTACCAATACCAAAGTGCATGCAGAACTCTGCCTTAAAACAGACTTAAAGTAGTGATCCAATGACAGTAGTTACACTTGACTCCTGGGAATGGCTCTCCATACAAAATCCTGAACTTACAGAAGAAAATAGTGTAGAGTTTCTGGGAAAACAATTCCGTAGATATTCTACAATAACTTCTCCCTGGCAGCGTCTCCCTCTCCTTATCTCAAAAATGAAATCAAGAGCATTACAAAGCCTAGAAAAAAATGTCTTTTCCAGCTCTGTGGAGAGACCCCCCCCATCCACTCAGTCGAATCTCAATCCTTTATATAGGCGATCAGGAAAAATAACCATCTCCACAGTTGGTGCTTACAGCTGGTTGTAACAAACGTTTTCTAGGAAAATCCAGTTGAAACATGCCCAAAAATATCCTAGATCCTTCACAATTTCTTGAAATGGCCCCCATGGAAAGGTAAATCGGCCCATTTGTGAAGAGGGTTTTGAATGGTTTTAGCTAATTCATCACGGTTTATCCGCAACCCTTAATGCAAAACCCTGTCTTCCAACTGGTGCACGATTTGTTTTTTTATTTTCTTTTAAACGTCTTTGCAATAGAATCTTCTGTCATATCTCCTCAGCACTTAGAATGCTATAATGTTTCCAGAACTTCTATTTGATGATCTAGCAAAAATAGAATGATGACCATAGCAAATCCTTTAATTAATTAATGCAACAAAATTTTGTAGAAGTTTCCAATGATGTGGTGTAATAGGTTTTTCTTAAATGTTTTTGTAAAATCTTCTCGCCTTAATCCTTTGAAGACTACATACAAAAATAAGAATTCTTAATGTATGAGTTCTAAATATGTGTTTAAATATATTATTAGTAAAGGATAATGAGAATTTGTAAATAAAAAAAAACAAGCAAGAAAGTTTAAGGAAGACAAAATGATAAAAGTGTTTTCCCTTTTCTATTTTGCATCCTCCTTTCCCGATTTCATGACTCAAAAATTGCGATCTGAATAGATTTCCGTTTTAACATGCTATAGTTCAGGCTTCCATTTCGAGCTCTTTAATGACTCAGTAGCGGTCCCTTTAGCTAGCAGACTCTTCAATATCTTCTTTTCTTAACAATGTGGTGATTTCTTTATTATTTTTGATGTTAAACCCAATGTTATGGCATTTTCACATGGCATTAACCTGAAAATAATCGTAAAACATCACGATTTGAAGTTATTGTATGAGGATGAACACTTATATAACAATGTTTTATTTTAAGTCTTAAATAAAAGCAAAGCTTATCCTAAGCCAACGTGAAAACAAACGTCATAGGAAAAATTTCTTCATAAGGCAATAAATAACAATATTTCAAGTGCCACCTCATCCATACTTTATTCTTCCAAAAAAATCACAAAATTTCCATTAGTGATGATAATGTCACGAAATATTTCTTGATATTGAAACAAATTAGATGTGAAATTATATTAACCCTCAAAGAAACAAAAAAAATATTACATTTTAGGATATGAATGGATATAGATTACCTTCAATTATGATAAAGAAACATTAAATGAGTAATGCATATTTGACATAGTTTTAAGGAGTAACTTACATTGAAATCAATGGATATCATCTCATAAAGATTTATCCATTCATTTATAATATATGACTTAAACTAATCTCCTTTTAAAGATTCTTTATTCGAAAGCTAAAATAATGCAACAAATATTGTCTTGAAAGTAAAGTGAATATAATTAGACAATAATAAATGTTAGCAATTATTAATAAAGCAGATTTGTTAAGACAATTATATGGAAATTAAAAGTTTAATATTCCCATATATGTGAACATTTCATGAGCCACAAATATCCCATATGAATGAAACATGAAATTCATTTATCTAAGAGAAAATATGATTATGTCCTCTTATTCTTTAAAATGAGAGTTGAGTATAAATGAGCTTCAACTAGAAATAGTGCAAAAATCATATCATTGATAATGAGAAGGCCAAAATTTGACAAAAGTGTCAAAATGTTAGAACAATCCAATTAAGCCAAATTGAAACATGTGATTATCTTGAATAAGCTTAAATATGGGTATGCAACCATTGTTAAACAACCAAGAAACCATAAGAGTAATGTGATAAGGATAAAACAACTGGTCAAATCTCAATTTCGTGAAAGGTAAGAATTTTAACCAAATGTTTAAAGGCTTGCAAAAGTGAATGGATCATTCTAATTCAAAATTAAGAGCATGATCCCATTATTTGATATTAATTCTTTCAAGATGTAGATAGAGATAAGCGTTTGCTCAATTTATTTCGATTTGTCAAAGTGCTCATTAATAATGTAAAGATTGAAATTTGGCAAGGCTGTCGTAAGGCCCAGATAATTGAATTCCTTTAAAATAAGGTGTTCAATCAAATCAGTTGAGTTCAAATAATAGTATGTGAGTGTTTTCTAACTAGTAGAAAGTAAGAAAAATCAAACGATAGAATAATCAATAGTCGACAAAACAATCAATTAAATAATATAATGAAATGATAATGAATTTTCACTCACTGCTTAGATTGCAAAGTTATTACCGCATAGAAAAAAAAATTCAATTCAAAGCTAAAACTTGAGCAAACAAGCAATCATTAAAGCATCTTTCAGGAAAACTAATTCGAAGAGAAGCCAGCGCAGAAAGTCAAACAACTAGCTAAATAAAACAAAATAAAAGAAGACCAAGACCTAAGTATTTACAAATTCTAATGGGGGGCCTCTTGATTTTTGCGAGAATCAAGGGGTTTTGTTGGGGTGCCAACAAATGGCGACGTGCTGGGAGAACCAGTTATCTCTGTATGTTTACCTGAAGATTAAATATACAGGAAAACAAAATCAAGGTTTTCTTGAAATATCAAACTTCACACCACATGAATTTATTCTGTCACCAGCCTATAGAGTAAAGTTTGAACTTTAATACTGTCACAATCAAATGAATTATCCCAACTATTATTCAGAGACTTCATAAAGATGAATGACTTTTAAATATATGCATAGCAAATAAACCTTATCAAGAATGCTTTCTCAACAGCTAAGGATAATCGAATAACACTAGCATAAAGACATGACCTCCATACCTTAAGAATATATCTAGATAAATTCCCCATCCATTAGATATAAATAAATGAAAGATAACATTTGTTTTTCTCTTCTTCTTTCTTTTTCTTTTTTTTTTTAATTTTAATTTTAATTTTTTAATTATATCTTTGATTCAAGACTACTATCCTGGCCTGGTAACCAGATATTGATAGCATCATTCACGAGAATTGCCAGAGATAAACAAGTCGGCTCGTGATGAGACCTCCTGTCCCTTGATTTTATGACCAAGAGCCATCACCCTGGTGATCAGAAATGATGCTATCCCCGACAGGGATGATGATCATGATTAGGTCGGCTTGTAATGAGACCTCCTATTCTTCAATCAAAATTTTTTAATTAGATTTATCAAATTTGTCTAGTGGACGGGAAACAAATCCAAATAAGACTTCTATAATAACATGGAAGGCCTAAAGATGGCTAATGTCATTGATTCATAAATATTCTGAGAGAAACGTTTCCCAACAGGTTAACTTGCCTAACTAATGATATCATTCTCAAAATAAAGTCCAAGAATAATAATCGTGAGTTCAACTGACTGATTAGCTAAGTTCATAAGAAATATTTCAAGGCTACTAATGATTTAGTCACAGTAAGAAAATTTGATATGGCAAGAAATTTCTAACAATGATTTCTTTTAAATATATCAAGTTGATTAGTAGAGAGAAATATGGAAAATAAAAAAGCTGAAAAATATTAAATTCACTACTAAAACCAATCAACCAAACAAATTTTAAGAATAAAAATCACTAATTGAACCAAAACACTCAAAAAGATAGATTCCGATCAAATCCAAAATACAACCAAAAGATATGTATTGAAATCCAAAAGAAAAATTTAATGAAACTCTGACCGAGAGTCGAAGACGGTAAATAAACTCAAAAATCAAAATTCAAGATATGATTACTTTCTATATGATGAGCTATACAGAATAACGTAAAAATCACAAAATTATGACACGCGTAAGAAATAATGACAAATCTCCTAATATTAAAATTGATCACAATATAAAGATTTAAAGTTTAAATAAAGGTCAATATAAAATAGGAGATAGAAATATAATATGCATGTAAAAATGGTGATTTTCACAAAAAGTATCATAAACTTATTATTGATGTAAAGTTTCGAAAATATTTGAATATTGCAGAATCATTCAATTGTTAAAATATTTCTTCATTCTTTTAGGACCCATTTAATTAATCAATGAGAATATTGAGTAAGTCAAATCCTTTTATTCATCATTATTTACAAAAGAAAAAAAAAAGTAAATTCTAAACGGTGCAGTTTATGATTATAATTAAAATAAGCGATCCATGTTAAATTCCATGTCAAAGGATAAAATCATAAGAAAAATTAAAAATGTGTATTCTTGTGTCATCATGTTTTAAGAAAATAGTATGAACAAGAATACTAAATAAATTATAGAAAATTTCCTTGAACATGTTTGGATGGTGGACCACCTCTCATCAAAATTCTTGATAACTGCTTTATTTGAAACAAAAAGTAAACTAATTTATTCATTAGCTATCCTAATCCTAAGCTAAACTACATATATACAAAAGATTAAGTAAAATCAAACAACTAATAAAGCCATTGAAGTATTTCCAATTCTAAAAAATGGAATTTGTTAAACATCGGTATTTGGAATCGAGATGCTCCATGTTGAAAGATAGAAAAAATTAAATCAAATCCATTATTTTCACAGAAAGGAAAACGAACAGGAAATTCCTTTAAGTATGATTTTTCCAACCATGCATAAATTAGATCATGAAAATCAGATTGGGAGCTATAAGATTCAATGAATTGATTTGACATCTTATCATAAGGACGCAAAAAATTTGATGATTCAGAAAAAAAATAATGGAGGATATTTCATTTAAAGAAATTTTATTATTATATAAAACATCCTTATCAATCATATTTCCCAAAATGGGTGTCTGTTCAAAATCTTTTACATTAATGAAATTTATACAAGGTAGACTACCAATAGGTTTTTCTTCGAGCTCATAGTTTTGTGGATCGACCAAATCAACATCATAGGTATGTGTTTTGTTATGAATAGGGCTTGATTGATTACTATCATCTGCTTCCTTAAAATGGATAAAAGCATGGCTTTTCTTGTTTTTCAAAATATTTGTCTGTATTAGTTTTTCCTTAAAAATTTGATTTTTAATCAAGTTGTAAGTAGAACAAATACTTTGAAATTCATTTTCAATCTCAGCCAATTCTTTCTCCAAAGACCTATCTTCACTATGTTCTTCATGATATTCTAATCTAGTAGATAAAGATGAAGGATATTCAATTAATTGATTGTCTGATTCAGATTTCTGAAAATAAAAAGGATCCAATTTATGTATTTCAAAATCTGAACTACAACTAATGATTTGAAGGTTTCGATTAATGATTCCAAGATCTTCATCAACATTAGAATGTATAGATTGATTAAATGGGAAGGTAAAATTATCTTCATGCTTATCATCTATTAAAAGAAGATTTTCCAAATCATGTAAAGTAGATAATAAATCATCTTTATTCTCAATTCTATTCTCATCCATGGTATGATCAAACTCAAAAATAGGCAAATGATCAGATATGGTAGAATTGCTATGTGATAAATTCAAAGTATTAGAGTTAAGATTTTCTTCTAAAATTGCGGGTTCAGATTTTAAACAATGAAGTTCAGAAGTAAGACATTCAACATATCTATTTGAGGAAGAAAAATTTAAAAACTACTTCATGGCATAAAACCTTAACTTGTTCTTCTAATCTAGATAATTCTGAAATCTTGGACTCGTCTTCAATATCGTTTTCATCACATAAAGAAAAATGAGAACAACTTTCAGAAGAGTATCTTTTGAAATCTTTTTTGAGTTTTAGAGCGTACTCACATGCTTCATGTAAATCCGTTATGCCCTTTGTAAAATGAACATAGCCATGTCTTTGGGAAGAGATTGTACATACCATTCTAACATGATATTTGTTGAAGGTCTATGCTTCTCGTGTAAGCTAAGAAATACCTGTCGAAAGCGAATATTGAAATCATTGATTGATTCGCCATCATTCACCTGCATTTCATAAAGATTGTTATGAATCTTAATCGGATCATAATTATCAAAATAATTTTCGAACAACTTTTTAAATTGAGACCAATTATGAACTGAATGAATATGCAAAACATTGAACCAACAAAAAGCCTTACTTTCGAGTGTGAGTGGAAATAAATTGAAAACAACATCTTCATGAACAACATTAATAAGGCATATAATTGACTCATATTTTCTGATATGTTCATTAGCTGAAGCATTTCCCTCACCTTTAAATCTTGGAAAAAGATCTACTGCCTTTCTTCGAAGTTCATGCAAAGGGCCTTGCAGGCTTAGTGCATTATTGGACTCCCATGCAGGTATTTGAGCAAAAGTCATAATTGATAAATATTAAAAACATTGAATCCTAAGAGATTAGTTTTCTGTCTAACCAGCTCTATAGTGCATGTATGACAGCATAGAAGAATAAGGTATTAAAAAGACTGAAATATAAGAACCAGAGGATAAATGATTAATGAATAAATAATACAAAGATAAAAACAAAAACCATTTGTTTTACCTATGGCCCTCCTTCTAGCACCATTTGTTGGCCATATTTTTTGACTAATGGCCAACACGGAGAGAAATCCCACACAACGCACTTAAGAATGTCCCCGGTGTGTTTGGAATAGCTAACTCTCACAGGAACAAAGGCCCCGCTGCCTCTTTGGTTTTGCTCTCGAAAGGAGAGTCTCACAAAATAATGATAAGAACTACTAAAATATGATAGAAATGTATTCTAACTAATATGAAATTCAAAATGAATATAAGATGCAATTTTTCAAATAGTTACAACAAGTATTTTAATAGCTCCTAAACTGCAAAGAGATTTAGAAGATGCTAAAAAAAACTTGAAATTACAATTATTTAAAAGAAATTAAATTTAAATTATAATTAAATTATTTTCTATTCTATCTAAATAATTTACCTAAAACTAATTTTATTCCATGGGAGCAAGTTTAAAAAGAACTAAAATTATTTTGGATTATTATTTAAAATATAAAAAATTGTTGCAAAAAAATATGAATTACAATCATTATTTTAGAGAAACAATATTATGGTTTTAATAACACAAATAATAAAATGATATAAAAATTACCATTTTATGATAATGATATTGAATAAATATAAATCCAAAATAATTTGTACTCAGGAATAAAAATACGAATTCAGGCATGATAACACAACATACATGCATAAAAACTGATATAAGATGTATGGAAAATTAACAGGAGTCTGATATATATGAAATAAAATCCAAAATAATAGTACCAATACCAAAGTGCATGCAGAACTCTGCCTTAGAACAGACTTAAAGTAGTGATCCAATGACAATAGTTACACTTGACTCCTGTGAATGTCTCTCCATACAAAATCCTGAACTTACAGAAGAAAATAGTGCAGAGTTTCTGGGAAAACAATTCCGTAGATATTCTACAATAGCTTCTCCCTCTCCTTATCTCAAAAATGAAATCAAGAGCATTACAAAGCCTAGACAAAAATGTCTTCTCCAGCTCTGTGGAGAACCCCCCCCATCCAATCAGTCGAATCTCCATCCTTTATATAGGCGATCAGGAAGAATAACCATCTCCACAGTTGCTGCTTATAGCTGGTCATAACAAACGTTTTCTGGAAACATCCGGTTGAAACAGGCCCAAAAATATCCTAGATCCTTCACAATTTTTGGAAACAGCCCCCAAGGAAAGGTAAATCAGCCAATTTGTGAAGTGGGTTTTTAATGGTTTTAGCTAATTCATCACGGTTTATCCGCAACCCTTCATGCAAAAACCTGTCTTCCAACTAGTGCGCGATTTGTTTTTTGATTTTCTTGCGATAGAATCTTTTGTCATATCTCCTCAGCACTCCGAATGCTATAATGTTTCCAGAACTTCTATTTGATGATCTGGAAAAAATAGAATGATGACCATAGCAAATCCTATAATTAATTAATGCAACAAACTTTCGTAGAAGTTTCCAATGATGTGGTGTAACAGGTTTTTCTTAAATGTTTTTGTAAAATCTTCTCACCTTAATCGTTTGAAGACTACATACAAAAATAAGAATTCTTAATGTATGAGTTTTGAATATGTGTTTAAATATATTATTAGTAAAGGATAATGAGAATTTGTAAATAAAAAAATAAAGCAAGAAAGTTTAAGGAAGACAAAATGATAAAAGAGTTTTCCCTTTTCTATTTTGCATCCTCCTTTCCCGATTTCATGACTCAAAAATTGCGATTTGGATAGATTCCATTTTAACATGCTATAGTTTAGGCTTCCATTTCGAGCTCTTTAATGACTCAGTAGCGGTCCCTTTAGCTGGCATACTCTTCAATATCTTCTTTTCTTAACAATGTGGTGATTCCTTTTTTATTTTTTGATGTTAAACCCAATGTTATGGCATTTCCACATGGCATTAACCTGAAAATAATTGTAAAACATCACAATTTGAAGTTATTGTATGAGGATTAACACTTTATATAACAATGTTTTATTTTAAGTCATAAATAAAAGCAAAGCTTATCCTAAGCCAACGTGAAAACAAATGTCATAGGAAAAATTTCTTCATAAGGCAATAAATAACAATATTTCAAGTGCCACCTCATCCATACTTTATTCTTCCAAAAAAAATCACAAAATTTCCATGAGTGATGATAATGCCACGAAATATTTCTTGATATTGAAACAAATTAGATGTGAAATTATATTAACCCTCAAGGAAACAAAAAAAATATTACATTTTAGGATATGAATGGATATAGATTACCTTCAATTATGATAAAGAAACATTAAATGAGTAATGCATATTTGACATAGTTTTAAGGAGTAACTTACTTTGAAATCAATGGATATCATCTCATAAAGATTTATCCGTTCATTTATAATATATGACTTAAATCAATCTCCTTTTAAAGATTCTTTATTTGAAAGCTAAAATAATGCAACCAATATTGTCTTGAAAGTAAAGTGAATATAATTAGACAATAATAAATGTTAGCAATTATTAATAAAGCAGATTTGTTAAGACAATTATATGGAAATTAAAAGTTTAATATTCCCATGTATGTGAACATTTCATGAGCCACAAATATCCCATATGAATGAAACATGAAATTCATTTATCTAAGAGAAAATATGACTATGTCCTCTTATTCTTTAAAATGAGAGTCGAGTATAAATGAGCTTCAACTAGAAATAGTGCAAAAATCATATCATTGATAATGAGAAGGCCAAAATTTGACAAAAGTGTCAAAATGTTATAATAATCCAATTAAGCAAAATTGAAACATGTGATTATCTTGAATAATCTTGAATATGGGTATGCAACCATTGTTAAACAACCAAGAAACCATAAGAGTAATGTGATATGGATAAAACAACTGGTCGAATCTCAATTTCGTGAAAGGTAAGAATTTTAACCAAATGTTTAAAGGATTGCAAAAGTCAATGGATAATTCTAATTCAAAATTAAGAGTATGATCCCATTATTTGATATTAATTCTTTCAAGATGTAGATAGAGATAAGCGTCTGCTCAATTCATTTCAATTTGTCAAAGAGCTCATTAATAATGTAAAGATTGAAATTTGGAAAGGCTGTCGTAAGGCCCAGATAATTGAAATCCTTTAAACTAAGGTGTTCAATCAAATCAGTTGAGTTCAAATAATAGTATGTGAGTGTTTTCTAACTAGTAGAAAGTAAGAAAACTCAAACGATAGAATAATCAATTGTCGACAAAACAATCAATTAAATAATATAATGAAATGATAATGAATTTTCACTCATTGCTTAGATTGGAAAGTTATTACTACATAGAAAAAAACCTTCAATTCAAAGCCAAAAATTGAGCAAACAAGCAATCACTAAATCATCTTTCATGAAAAGTAAGTCGAAGAGAAGCCAGCGCAGAAAGTCAAACAACTAGTTAAATAAAACAAAATAAAAGAAGACCAAGACCTAAGTATTTACAAATTCTAATGGGGGGCCTCTTGATTTTTGCGAGAATCAAGGGGATTTGTTGGGGTGCCAACAAATGAGGACATGCTGGGAGAACCAATTATCTCTGTATGTTTACCTGAAGATTAAAGATATAGGAAAACAAAATCAAGGTTTTCTCGAAATATCAAACTTCACACCACATGACTTTATTCTGTCACTGGCCTATAGAGTAAAGTTTGAACTTTAATATTGTCACAATCAAATGAATATCCCAACTATTATTCAGAGACTTCATAAAGATGAATGACTTTTAAATATATGCATAGAAAATAAACCTTGTCAAGAATGCTTTCTCAACAGCTAAGGATAATCGAATAACAATAGCATAAAGATATGATCATCCCCTTGTGTTGCAGAGCTTGGAGGCTGAGTTCGTTGGAGAAGAGAAGCAGTAGAACCAGATCAAGGTTTTGTGAGGTGCTGAACTTGAAGAGAAGGTATACTTGTACTTGTTTTCAAGATGAATAAAGATGTGATGTCCTTCTTCTTCCCAAATCATTGTTCAATGTGTGATTGAATCTCTGCTTATGATCAGATGTTGATGTTAATTAGATTATTATTTCATGGTTCTTTGATTATCAATAATTTATATTTGTTCATATTAGTTTGAGGAAAGTATAATTTGTTTTGTAGGTCTCTTGGAGCAAGAGGAGCAAGAGAAGCAAGAAGAGGATTAAAGGGCTGCTTCGATCAACATTCATTTGTTAAGGTATGGACCATTCTAATCTCTGAAACTTGTTTATATATACTTGCAAAACCATTTGCATCCACCTTTCAACCCCAGTACATTGATGGCCTCTTAAACCCTAGCCATAGGAAACTTTCCTTTACAACAGAACTGGCGACTCCGTTGGGGAGAGCCTTGTATGTTTGCGGTTTATCTGTTTTTCTTTCAGTCTTTTGCATTGTTTCAAGTCTTTCTTTCCGCTTAGGATCACCTCCGCTGCCTTCCTAAGGCAATTTTTGACTTTTTTGGGGATTTTCCCACCCATACGTGAGTTGTAGACTGAACAGTCGCGTGTCTGGTTTGGTACATATGACTTTTTATACTGCCAACCTGCGTACGATACGCGACTTGTCAGTAATACAACCCACGTGTGCTTGTACACGTGACTTGATGTTGTTATATTTTTATCATTCAAGCTAGCATTATGATCTTAGGATCTTTAACTGAGAGAATAACATGCACATCAATAAAACACAAGAGAAAAGAGACACAAAGAATTTTCCTCGAGGAAACCATAAAGGAGAAAACCCCACAACTTCCTTAGAGATAGAATCAACACCAAAAGTAAAACCCAAAAATATAAAGATGATCTCCCGACAGCAGTAGTCTCTCTCTTGTCCCATCAACTTCTCCTCTCACTCATGTTCCCCAATGAGTGAGTGTGTGTGTGATAAATAGAGAGACTCACTCTCTATTTATATTCTTTTGTTCACTTGAAACCCACTCCAACATGTCAGCCTCACTTAACAATTACTTACTAGAGCCGACATCTCTAGGAGTGTCTAATAACCCTAGTGCCCCACAACTTGTGGGGACTTTGCCTCCTTCAACGAACAAGGAGGTTTATCCTTAACACAACTGTGGGGACTATTTCCCTGACTTACAATGACTTGCCTAGGGTCGACTTCTCTAGGATAGTCTAATAACCCTAGGGCCCCATAACTATGGGGAATTTAACCCTTGAACAATAGGAGGGTTACCCACAATGACTTGACATGACTTGTTTACATTATAGAAACTTCCTGGAATAAAAATCGGGGTATGACATGACTCAAATACATTACAGACACACCCCGGAATAAACATCGGGGTACAATACATAAGATATATAGATGAAAACATTCCGAAGTTACAATTACATCAACAACTGTACTGTCGACCCGCATATGACATGTGACCTGTCAGTAGTACAACAGGTGTGTGCCCCTAAAACAATGTTTTTTCCTCATTTTTGTGGTTTTTTCTGCTATTGTAGGCTGTTTGGTAGGTCTTTTGGTGTCCTCTATAGGTGCATGACTCCAGGGAATTAGTTTCATGCCTTTTGGTTGTTCTTTGTCTATGTGGTAAGCCTTTTTATAGCACTAGGGTTTGATCTTTGCTCTTTCCCCCCACCCCCTTTGCTTGGCATGATTTTTGGCTTATGTTTCTAGTGAACCTCTGTTAGTGATCTACGGTTCGAGTTCAGAAACTTGTTGGTGTTTGTTTCCTTCTTCTTTTGTTGGTTAACTTCACCATGCCAAAATAGTCGACTTGTCTCTTATACAAGCTTTCCTTCCAAGTAGGGTTTTATACTGACTTTAGGGAATTCTAGAGTCTGTTTAGTGGTTGTATAGCAGAGTTCCTTTTGCTTTGTTCTTGTCATCTGTGTACTTTTGTTTGTAGGTAGTTTTTCTTTTGCATTTATAAAAAATAAATAAAAAGAACATATACTTGTTTAATATGCATGTAAATTAGGGTTTTATATTTAATACACTGCATATCATTATTTTTTTTAAAATAAAAAGAAATTGGTCTTTTGTGGATTTTAAGTTTCTATTTGAAAAATAAAGAGAATACTTTTTGCTTTTTGCATTTCATTTCTCTTTGCTTAGTCATTTTGTTTCAACTTTGAGTCAAAACACCACATAAGTTTCACGCCATTAACCTCTGACTAAAAATAGGCCTTAAAATGAATGATATAATTTAAAAATTATAAGTAAGTTTTATTTTATAGGGTCATACACCAACTGCTGAGGCTAGACTTGTGGATTAGGGAGTTTTAAATGTCCATGAGTATTAAATTTCAGATGTAGTTGGCCAATCACTAGGTAAATCCTCTTCTATGTTGATTGTATCTGGGAAGCTCCTCTCAAACAAGAGTTAAGCATGAGGCCACGTGGAGGCTTGGACTGAGGAGATAACCTTCTGATTCCTTGTCAAAGCATAGACCAGGGTTTTTGCACATCTGGGGATTCTGTCTTAGACATGGTTTCGGGATTTGATGCCCTTCCCATGTGTACAAAATAGGCTTGCGACTGTCCCCCCAAACTGTCAATATAGTTAAGGTAACCTTTAGTCTCTTTGACATCTAGGGTTCATACACAGGTACACTGAAAGGCTATTTCTGCTTGACCTTGGACGAGCTTGGAAGGTAACCCCGGTAGAAGGTGTGGGAGGGCGGTGGGTGATTCCTCCGCTTGTGCCTATGAACATATACATGGACACCAAGTAATTGTATATCAACTTTCTTCTGGAAAGCATATATTATACATGTTTGTCTGTTTGGCTTTAGGAATTTTTAGTGAGTGCTATGTGGTTTTTCTGTACTTAGTTTGACTTCAGGTGTGTGCTTTGTATTTTTGGTTTCCTATCAACCTTAGAATTTGTCTCCTAGTTTGAAACTATGGCTAACACCCCTTTGAACACCAACCAAGATATCCCCATGCTGGGAAATCCTTGTACTATTCCTCTCACAGGGAATGTTGGTGTTCCTTTGATGGCCACCTTGAATTTACCTGGATTCACCCTAGGGTTACCAGTGTGGCTGTTTTCCACTCCAACTATACTGAATGCTCTTGATGCTTCTCAATTAAGCTCCTTATATCAAGGGCATAAAAACATTGCTTCCCCTTCCCCTATAGTTGATTCTCCTCCTCCTTCTACCTCATGCGATGAAAGTATTGATACTAGTAACCGGCGGTCTAAAAGGAGTAAAAGAAGAAGGAATAGGAAGAAGGAACATAAGAAAGGGGGAACCCGTTCACCCTCTGCAAGTCAAGTTCAACCTCACCACCCAGGCTCTGCAGTTCATGCTAGGGGAACCTATCCAACCTCTACAGGTCATGTTGGATCTAAGTACTCAACCTCTGCAAGTCAAGTTGATCTTCACCATCCAGCCTCTGTTTATCATGCTGGTGGGATCTTGCCAAGCTTTCCAGGTCACATTGGATCCAGTCACTCAGCCTCTATAGTTCATGCTGAGGGCACTCATTCAGCCTCTGATGTTCAAGTTGAACCTCCCCATCCAACCTTTTCAAGTCATGTTGGATCCATCCACCCAGCCTCTGAAGTTCATGCTAGGGGAACACACTCAATTGCTGCAAAGCATGTTGATCCTAACCATTCAGCCTCTATTGTTCATGTTGGTGATGCCCATCCAACCTCTGCAGGTCATGCTGGACCGAGTCTCTCAGTCTCTGTAGTTCATACTGGTGGTGCCCATCCAACCTCTGCAGGTCATGTTGGACCTAGTCTTTCAGCCTCTGCAAGTCATGCTGGGGGCAGTCTCTCAGCCTCTGTGGTTCATGCTGGAGACAATCTATCAGCCACTACGAGTCATGTTGACATTGTTGAAAAGACTACCCGTTCAAAACAAAATCCCAAGTTTCCTTGTAAGCTTTGTGAGGGAGACCACCTTACTTATAAAATCCCTTCTATCGCGGAGGTGCGAAGAGTTTGTTTTCATGGTCATCCCATTTTTGAACATCCTAAAGTTTTTCAACAACCAACCTCTCTTAGTCAGGTTGGACCCAGTCACCCATCCTATAGTGGTCATGCTAGGGGAAAACTCCCACCCTTTGTAGATCATGTTGAGAGAAAGAAGTCAACCACTGCTAGTCATGTTGACACCATTGAGAAAACGGGTCGTTTGAAGTGCAAATTTAAGTTCCCTTGTAAGATATGTGAGGTAGATAATCTTACTCACCAATGCCTTGCTATCGTAGAGGTGCAAAGATTTTGGTTCGAGACTCAAGAATTTCCTTCTCCTATACAACCTATAGTTTCTCAACAACCTACTCAACCTTTGGTTGATCAAGTGGTCGAACCAATCTCATCTTTGGTCAATCCCACTCTTCTTTCGGAGAGTGATCCTGATGTGATTGAACCATTGTCATATTTGGTCAATCCCACTCTCCCTTCAGAGAGTGACTTTCATGAAGTAGTTGAATCGATTCCATTGTCGATCAATACCACTCTTCTTTTAGAGAGTGAACTGTCTGCTAGTCACATTTTCTTTACTGCCAGCTTAGAACTTACTGAATAAGGGGGCTTTAAACTTGTTTCGGATCAACCCCTACCAATATCTCGGATTGCTTCCTTTGATTGGGATAGCCTAGTTGAGTCGCGCCTTCCTTTTGATGCACATTTCTAGATAAAGGTCAAAGTTGAATCATACACGATTGCTCATTGTATTGTTGATGAAGGAGCCTCAGTTAGTGTCTTGTCTACTCGTGCTTGGTGAGGCATGGGATCTCCCAGCCTTGTGTCGACTTCTAGTTAGTTACTGGCATTTGATAGAAGAACTTGTATAGCCTTGGGAATTGTCTCTCAAACACCTATTACTTTGGGTCGGAAGACCGTCTCAGTTGACTTCATGGTGATAGAAGATCCCTTGGACTTCAATATGCTCCTTGGACATGATTATGTCTATTCCATGCAAGCTGTGGTGTCAAAATTCTTTTGTGTGATGTAATTTAATCATGGTGAAGAAATTGTCACTATCGATTAGTTGGATTTACTTGATCCTTCTCCTGACCCAATTAGAGACCAGGTCTTTCCTTTATTAATTCCCAATGTTTCTATAAACACTACCTCACCATAGGTGAGCTATGTGGCCTCATGTCCTTTGCGTTCAATTGCTACTGAGAAGTAGGCTCTATTTTCATGCTTACCTTCCCGAGACTTGGTCCCAGCAGTTGACCAGGTGAGTCCTCCTATACAAACTGTGGAGTCTTCTCTGCACTCCGTCGATCCATTTGAAAGTTTAGACATGTGTCCTATATCGGATGATCTCCTTCCTTTGGATGAGATCTTCCTAGAGTCTTTGAGACAGTCTAACCTTCTTTTGGATGTTGGTTCAATTATGACTAAGTCTAACCCTGGTTTGCTTAGTAAGCCTGATATTTCCATGGATGAGTCTTTTTATGTTGGATTTTTTGAGTTTTTGGACTCTCCCTTCGAACAACAAGTCAGTGATCCTAATGAGTTTGATTTTTCTTATGAATTTTTCAACTCCTGTGATACTGAAATTGTTTTTACAAACTTTATCTTCCTTATTGATTTTTTCTTTCCTTCTGAGGTTGATCTTGTTGATCTTAAATCCTTGGACCTTGGAACTATAGAATCTCCTTCGGTTGATTCTACCTGGACTTTACCTTTTATAGAAGATAGCAAAGTCGCATGTGTTTCTGCCAAAGTGACCTGCATCAGATATTTTCTTCTGAATGTGATTATGATGTTGTTTCCTTTTAGGGACAAGATTTTTAGTTGGAGTCACAACTGTTTACTAGCCTCACCTTGTTGTTCAAGTTGTAACTGCATTTGCATGTATCCTGTTAACCCAAAAATCCCTCACATATCTCTCAATGGCCTATGCCACCCAAAGACACCATCTCACAACCCCCATATCACTCCATAAGACCTTCCATTTAACCCCCACACCTCCAAAAGATCCCAAGGATAAAGAAAAGGGCTAAAAACCCCAAAAAAGAGCCCAAAATAGGCCCCTATGAGCTAAAGCCCTAAAAAAGGGGCTAAAACCCTAAAAGGGGCTAAAGTTAGGGCAGAAGGGGATAAATCCCTGACCAAGGGCTTAAAACCCTAAAATCCCTTGGAAAAACTATAAAAGGAGGGTGGGGGGTCACTCTCAAAAGACTCCTCCCTTGCCTATTGTTATGGTGCCCGTGGATGCTTTGAGACCTTTGCCTCTCAAACCAACCACACTCCCTCTCCTCCATATCCATCCCATCAAGCCAATTCTTCCCAATAAAGAGATAGGTGCTCCCATGAGCTAGGGCATGGTGGCCCATTTCCATCCAAGTGAGGTATAGCATTTCTTTTCATGTTTGTTTAATTGTTTTTGCTTTCTAACTGTTATTTTTATTTGTAGGTTCTATTGTTGCCATTGTTTGCAATTTTTCCATTGTAGTAGCTTAGGTTTCTTGTAGGTTTCAAGGAGGAAGAAACCTAACCCATTTTCTGTAGAGGGCATCATAAGGGCTTCATCTCCCTCTTTGTTTTCTGTTATTAGCTCATAGTTTAGTTGATTTTACTGTTCTGTTTATCCTATTTTCCATTTCATTTTTTTCCTGTTTTCAAAGAGTAGGAACCTACCCTTGTGCCCTATAGGGAAAAGGGAGTCATTATTTCTCCTTTAGTGAGGAGAAATCCTCACTACAACATTGACGACCATACCAGGTCGATCCCACAGAATCCCTGGTCCAAAAATTTCAAGTTTTTAAGTTTTTTCAATTTTACCCTAGTTTTTAGAAATCTTATGTTAGATCTGTCTTAAATCTGCTTTATTTCTTGTTTTAGTCAGTGCTGAAGCCTCTTCTAGGCCAAGCCAAGTTAGACTAACCGCAATACCAATTATTGTCGGCCAAATCTGACCCTACATCACCAAAAAACCCCTTTATGGAGTAGGGCACTCTTATCGAGGGAAAAGGTGAGATTGGGGTGCTCTTAATGAGCAAACAGGTGCACCCAGGGCGTACTTAATCCCCATACAGGTGTGATTTCATCCTAGAATATTAGGTTGCGGCTATTTTCACATTCTGTGCGACCCCCTCACTCATTTCTGGAAAAATATCGCAGCCCCCTTGCTAGATTTGGTCAGAAATTTGTGGCCTGTCACACAGAAGTTAAATTTAAGTTTAATTGATAGTAATTTTTAGTTTCAGAGGACTGTTAGTGTGGCCTAGCCGCCTCTGTCCACCATTGCAGGTATTTTTCAGTTCCATTTTTTATTTTCTACAAATCAATCCATGAACAATGTGTAAATCTTAAATCAATCATTAAGGATTAATAAAATGAACTAGTCTAACTAAAAGTAACTTAAAAATAACCATATTGCTGCCCCCTTCCTCCTCGACCCAGTCATCACCCTCTGGGGTATTCTGGGATACGACGAAGGGTAAGCTCGTATAGATCTAGGCACTCCATGGTATTTTCCCCAAACCACTAAAACCGGGTGACCTGGAAGGTAGAGGGGGTAGAGAAGGAGGGATTCTCATGGTGCTAAGCGTCCTCCCTATTGACCAACCTAGAATTCGGGAGGTGAACTAAGGATCTACGGATGGGCTTAGTGCCATTGTGTTGAGAGCCCAGCACCTTCTCTTGGTTGAAGAAGAATATCATTGAGAGATAGACATTTAGTTAGGCCAGCAATCCAGGGTTAATAACTGTACTTGCTTACAAATTTCTTTTTATGTTTGCATACAAAACCATGATATGAACTCTACCATGAATTCATAAACCATATTGCAACAACCAAATACCAAAAAAAATAAGCAAACCAACACACCATACCAAATAATTAACCCAACTCAGTTCATGACGTTGAGTAATCCTTAAAATTTACCAAATTTACACTAAGTTCAATCAATTCTGTAGTCTTTAGGGACATAAGTCCCTGACTACTTCAACTGTGGGAAATACTTGGGCTTTTCCCAGAAACTCATTGTGAGGAGTACCACAGGAACCCCAAAGTAGATGGCCACTAAGAGGAATTGCCAAGCAAAACGGGCAATGACCCCTTTCGATTGAGTAGAACCACCCATGAGGAACAAGCCAAGCGCTGTCTTCTGGCAGTCTTGGTGGCTGAGAGACCACCTTCAGCCAATAGGAAGCCATTGAAACCGGGGTCCAAATCTCATACCCACCAGTTTCATACACAAAAGCGAACACATTTGATCCTCCACAATCTTCCTCATGCCTAAGAGGCGAACCACCACCATTTGGAACACTTTATCGACACTGTCGAAGCCTTTCTCAGTGATACCCCACACCATTAGAGGGCCACATAGCCTTTGATTCTGATTCAGACCCATATCAGTCTGAACTAGACCTCCACACCGCACCATCAAGCCCCATGGCTAGTGCAAACCCGGATCCATTTTCTGGCCTAACCTTAGCAAGTGGACCTAGGTCCACATCACAACCTGTCACCCACAACTTGGAAAGCGGTCCAAGCATATTCATGCAGACTATCATTAGTGAATTTCTACCACCCATAGTGACCATCCAAGCTGGCCCAGTGGTAACACACAGAGGCAATGGCCCCTCCACACACACTACCCCTCTGACCACACAGGGGGGCAGTGCACTGTCCACCTACATTGCCTCTACTGTCATACATGGGGGCAATGCTCCTGCCACCCATACCGCCCCCCACACAGCACTTGGGGGCATTGGCCCATCCATAATGGTGTCACCACAAGCACCCCCAACCATGCAGATGCATTATGCACCTGCAAACCCCACCCCCATTGCAGCCCCATCCCACATCAACTTGGGGTCAAATTTGCCCTTCATGGCTCATTTGAACTTACCTGACCTGGCTAGATTAACAAACGACTCCATCCACCACCAAGATTTTTGGCCACCCATGCCAACTAAGCTGCCATCATACATCCCCAAGTTTGAAGGCAAAGATGGGGAATGTCCCCAAAACCACATAATGACATTCCATCTGTGGTGCTCATCCAACAACATTGTAGATGACTCCATTAGGCTGAGGCTATTCCAACGCACCCTTACAGGTACCGCGACCAAATGGTACATTGAGCTACCACAAGCCAAGTACCCTGACTTCAACTCCCTAGCCTTCATGTTCCTATAGTATTTCTAGATCCCTATCAGATATGACGAGGGGGTGGAGATCCTATTATCCTGTCACCAAAGCACCACCACTCACATAACTGACCATATCCATGAGTGGCGGCAATGTCGTAGCTTATGCAAAATCCAACTAGATGACCGGATCTTCTTGGATTGGTTCCTTAAGATTTTTCTCCCACCCATCACAAAGGACATCGCATCTGAACTTCCCCAATCTGAAAAAGAGGCCATACTGAAGGCCCAACAATTTGACTTGATCTACTCTCAGTCTGGATACTTGTACACTGTCATTCCAGACGCTCCCCATCCAAGTACCTCCTACCACGATGCACCGGAGGCATCCCATGCTGTGGACATCATCATAGGATCAGTCTCCCAACAACTACAGCCTTGACTGACACCATCTGCCATTGCACCACAACCAAGCAACACGGCTAATGTTGCTTACCAAAAACAAGCTCCAGACTATGCTAGAATGATGTCCCAGTTCGGGGAAACAACATCTTCTGCACAACCTGCACCACCGCAGCAAGCTCAGGCCATGGCTTGGCCAACACAACAATATGTGGGGAAAATTCCCACATTTATGGCACCACCACCACCACAAATATACTATGCACCACTAGTGCAACAAGTTCAAGCCCTCGCCCCCGCTCCATTGGGACAAGTTTTCACACAACAAAACCGTCCCAACTAGCCTGCCCCCAACAATCAACAAGGGAAAGCTAGAAACAACCGGCCCCGCAACCAACCCAATAACCAACCACAGGGAAGTGATCAGCAACTGAACCCTCCCAATAATGTTGCGGCTAACCGGCCAGCCCAAAACCCCCCACGACAGAATGCACCAAGACGCAATGCTCCATTGTGCACAAACCAACCTTGTACACTCTGCGATGTTTATGGGCATTACACATTTGAGTGTCCCTTCATGGCTCACACTAAGCAGGTCATTCAAAATGAGGCCCAATAGGCCACCAATGCTCCCAATCAAGCCCAACCCAACTAGGCACCACAAGGACCTCCTCCCATGGTGCTTCAAAACCCACTACCAATCCAATGATTGGTGGCAATCGCTCCCCCTCCCTAGGCCAATCCCAATGCTCCGAGGGCACCACCCACGACTGAAACAGGTGTTCACCATCGACTACCCATGACCACTAAAAAGTTCAACTTACAGACTAGACAAAATCAGTATGATACCACCACCGAACCTGCCGACTCATCAGCCACATCCACATCTACGAAAACCAACCTACCTCTCCAGTTACCCCCGTTCCCATGCCCCCCCATACGCAGAATGGCCAATAATGCCACAGCTAGAGCTGCATTCAACTATAGCATTGTGGATGATTTGGCCCAAATGCCAACTGCCATGTCTTCTCTTGAGGTACTTAGAACGTGCCCAACACAACGAAAAGCCTTACTAGCCGCTCTAGGGGTAGTAGACCCCTTGAATCCAAGTTAATCACGTTTGAAATAGACAACGGAGAGCCATGCATGCCATCCACTATCGCCTTCCAGATCTCGGTGTCCATCCGGAACTTGGTTGTGAACCAATGCATAGTCGATGAGGGGGCATCCACATGAATCATGTCTACCTTGGTTTGGTAGAAGCTTGGATCACCAATTCTGCAACCGTCCTCCATGATTTTGTGGGCTTATCATGGACATCCCACTAAATCCCAAGGAATCCTCCCCCATGTCGCCATCATGTTAGCTAGGAAGATAGTCTTGATTGACATCGAAGTCGTCAACGCTCAACTGGACTACAACCTCCTCCTCTAAAGGAGTTACATGTATGCCATGCCAACCGTCGTGTCAACTGTCTTTCACCTCATGATGTTCCCCCATGAAGGGAATATTGTGATGGTTGACCAGCTCACCTCCCATGATCCGCAAGGGTTAACAACGCCTGCCAACGTTATCCCTACCATCACTACCATTGAGCTGTAAGGGGCGACCGTACACGCTAATGTCATCCCTGCAACCAACACTGTGGTTGAAAACACACCAGCCTCCCCACCGTTGAATGTGGGCCCTGGTTTTTTTATCGATCCCACCATGATGGCTCCTTTCCCATTAGTGTCACCACCACCAACACAAAAGAAAAATGCAGACTTGTGCATGGTCTCATTAAGCACCACTGCACCCAAACAACAACCACAGCCACAGCCCCAACTACAACCACAACATCGTCCATAGCCGCAGCACTACGCATAGCCACAACCATAACCGCACCCCCACATGCAACCAGCTGGGATTTATGTGGGTTCATCTTCGGTCCATACAATTCCCTTCCTCTTTCTCCCACCTGGTGTCATGATCAAGCAGGTCATGGCCACCTTAAGCCTACCCAACTTTACGTTAAGGATCCCAGTGTGGTATCTAGATCCACCAGCTCAACCAGTAGTGCCCTAGGTTGTTTTTACCCCAGTGCAACCTATTGCAGTTGAGTCTCACCCCCCACCTAGTCTGCATAAGCCAACCGCCACACTCGCACCTGCACTGCCCCAACCCAAAAGGGCTAGGGGAAAGAACACCAAAGCCACCATAGAACCACGACAAGTCCCACCTTGTGCTGTCTACGAACAACAGGGCCATCCAACTCAAAATTTCCCTGAAATTCCACTAATCCATGCGCATCTGGATGCCATGGATACAAATGAAAAACATCCCCGTGGTTGAACTCCCAACTGCGCCACTAGTCAGGAACAAGGCATTGTGGAGAAACCATTCTTGGGCCCTTTGTGGCTTGTATGGACATTACTCCCACCATTGCCAAGACCTGCCCAAATTTCGAATGGCTCTTGCTAACCTCCATCACCATTCCCTTGAGCCTAAGATCACCTTGATCGAAGAAGTTCACCCACCATCACCTTATTTAGACACCATGTCCATCTACATGATGTCCAGTTCTCCCAACCCGCTTATCTCCATCGACAGTCCATCAGACCTGTCAGTTCATTGCTTCAGCAACGATGAGAAGATACTTGAAGCTCTGACCACCCCAGAATACCCATGGGATGGCATGCACCATCGCTCGTTCTTCCTCCGAGAAGAGCTTGTGTTGCAATCCCACCAGTTTTCCATGGAGACCAAAGATTTCATCCATGGGAAGGTTGACTAGTTCAAGAACCCAATCCCAGCACTCAATGCCTTCGAAGAAGGGAACATGGCAAACATTTCATGAACAATTAAAATTGACATCTCAACCAACTCTGAGATCATTGAAGAAATCATGCTGGGGGCATCTTGCTCCCTGGAAGAGGTTAATTCCTACACCGCTCTCTTCCAAGAATTCTGCGACATCTTCGCCTGGTCATACACTGAAATTCCCAGCTTAGATCCATCCATCGTGGAACACCACATCGACACATGGCTTGATGTGGCACCTATTTGCCAAAAGCAATGGCCCATCCATCCATCCATCCAAAGTGGCTGCTGTGAAAGCTGAGATAGAGAAGCTGCGCACAACCAGCTTCATTTATCCCATTGCATACACAACTTGGGTTTCTAATCCTGTTCGTGTGAATAAAAAATAGGGTATCATTTGTGTTTGCATAGACTCCCAAATGGGGCATGTCCCAAAGACAACTTCCCCACCCCATTCATCGACCAGATCATCGATGCATGCGCTGGACATGAAGCCTTCTCCTTTATGGATGGATTTTTCGGCTACAATCAAATCCAAATCTAGAAAGAAGACTGTTACAAAACGGCATTCACAACCCCATGGGGCACAT
The DNA here is from genome assembly GCA_001517045.1 of Pseudotsuga menziesii. Lineage (NCBI taxonomy): Eukaryota > Viridiplantae > Streptophyta > Pinopsida > Pinales > Pinaceae > Pseudotsuga > Pseudotsuga menziesii. The sequence continues at coordinate 194,056 of LPNX010672709.1, read as the reverse complement.
TCACCTACTAAATCATGCCCTTTGGCCTCAAAAATACTGGAGCCACCTTCCAGCGTGCCATGACGCACTGCTTCTGCGATCTCGTACACATCATGTTGGTTTGTTTTGACAACCTCATTGCATGGTCACAAAACTGCACACAACACATGACTTGCGACAAGTCCTAATGTGATGTCACCAGTATAGGATCCACTTGAACCCATCCAAGTGTGTTTTCTGTGTCCCCATGGGCCGTCTCCAAGGATCCATCATGTCGCACAAAGGAATGACCGCTGATCCTGGGAAAGTCCAAATGACTTTCCCCCTAAAGTCACCCCTTTGAGTGACATCATTTTAAATTGTATTATAGTATTTCCATTTTTTGTTTTACGCATTTTTCCCAATTGAGTCTTATGTATTGTTTCCTCTCATTGCTTCAGATGGAGCGCACGTCATATCAGTATATGGGATTCACAGATGGAGCAAGCAGATGGTACCCGAACCTCACCTTGGCTACATGGGTAATCTACTCCCCATCGCACGAGTTGATCCACATCGATGGAATATGCGTGGGCACTGCAACCAACAACCAGGAAGAGTATGATGGTGTCAATGGCCTATTGGCCGCCGCTCTACAATTAGGAATTCATCATCTCGATGTCTTCTTAGACTCCCAGCTGTTTGTTTCTTAGCTGAACAACCACTACCGAGTTTGCGATCCCTACCTCCTTAGAAAGTACCTGTGCACTAAACACACAGCCAGAACATTTAAATCCATCACATTCACACATGTTCCCAGAAACCTCAATAGTGTCACAAATCAAATGCCTAACGATATTATAAATTGGCACATCCATAACAGTATATAGGAAACATACAACCATGACATAATGCATAATCATGTCTAAAAATACACACACAATGTAATAATACATCACATAGACATTTGCATCTCACAGCATAATAAAAAGACTCACATAATGAAACCACAAAAGTGCATCCACGTGCGTCAAAAATATATTTAAATATAAATCCATAAGTCGCATGTCCACAACATGTCCAATACAAAAACGAGAAGCCACAAAGATTTCTCAATAGGATATACATAAGCGACACAAAAACCCCTAAGTGCACCAACGCACTAGGAATAGACCCACAAGGCTACTAATCCGACTCAGACCCATCATCTGACTTGGCCTCATCATCTTCTGAAAAGGACGCATCCTCTACAAGAAGACCACCTCTCACCGTCCGGTGAAAGTGCTTGTAAGCCATTGCCATCTTCCTCATCACGCTCGTCAGCTTAGGAGGAGGATTGTGAATCACAGCAATAAAATTGGTACTTAGATGCTGCCAGCCAAAATATGAAACTCCAGTAACAAGCTCATCCAGATACGACATCAGTCCATCCATGTCCCGCTGCCACCTGCAGGAGCTCCCAGAAGGGGCCTCTGTAGAAACCGCCGCAGGAGGTACGGTAACAACCTGCCTCCGATGCCCAGGTGGAGGGCGAGGACCAACATCTGCACATACAAGCAAGGACACCATCAGTCCACATATATCAATATGAAAATCACTAACCAGCTCAATGATACTATGCATAAATATCAACATAAAAATATCAAGCATACATAGCAGCTGGTCCCCATGCCTGACTAGGAGGTTGGGGCATCTCAGGGTCTCCTGAAAAATCCATACCTGCATACGGGTACTCCTTAATCACCACAGGTAGCTGGAGCCACTCCTCCAATAAATTTTCTTTGAAGAAGCATCCCACTCTACTGCCACCCTCACGAATCATCATCTGGTACCACCTATACATCCTCGGCTCCCGTGAACCACTGTCCTGCACAGCCCGATGAGGACGAAGTGTAGGTACTTTCTCAAAGAAGAAAGCACATAGGAAGGAGCCGAAGCAAAAACCAGCGCGAGTAGTCTTCAACTTGTTCAGCTGACATCGAATAGCCTGGAAGTACATTTGGCCCCATGCATAATATGTACCACCTATGGCACGCTCTCCTAGCTGCAGCAGACCACCAGAAATCTTGTGGCTCCCCGTGGAACCCAAGATGTGCTGTAGTAAATTCCCCACCACCCATGTGGGAAGCTCCTCGATGTCATACATTAGGATGTAAGAGTCATGCACATACATTGTAGCGTAATAGTGCTGATCACATAGCTCCTCCAATGTCTCCCTTCGAGATAGTATAGGTAATAGGTCACCAACCACTCCTAGTATAGGGATCCTAGTAATGAAATACACATCCTCTAGCGTAATCTCAATACACTGGCCCTGGAAGAGGAACACCTCCTCAACAACGTCCCAAAAACCGATCAGAGTTTGCATCAGCAAACCCAGGCTCTGCATAAGTGGAATCCTCATAAATTTCAGCAACCCATAGCAGGCTAGTGTATCTCTAACACCCCCGTCATGCAATGATGCATCTCTGACTAGCTTACAGTCTCTCTCCCTCCATTTGATCTCCACCATCCTGTACAAATCAAGAACCCTGATGTCAGGCATCCCCACCATCAAAAAACCACCCAAAAGAGGCTAGGGTGCACCTATTTGGGAAAAAGGAGCACCCAGGGTGCTCATAATTTCCCAACAGGTGCACCCAAGGTGCACCTTTCCCTTCGAAATGAGCAACCCGGCCCACAAGAAACCCCAAATAGCTCATGGGGGGCCTCCAGGTGGTCAAATTCAGTACATAAGCCATCAAAATGAAGAGTTTCAGTGAGAGCTTTTACCTGCAAGTCGCAACTCTTGAAACCATCGGTTGGATCAAGAGAAATCCGCAAATGAAGAATTAGGGCTCACCTCTCCAACTCCACAATGAACAGTGACAATGACACTTCACCATGTGGACCTTCCCCTTTTATAGGCCCCGTTTGACCTAATTTCTTCTGATCGACACAACAGGACCATACGGACTCTGTTTGAGATGCGTTTGTGCCAGTGGTTTCAGAATTCCGCCCTTTATCTCTTTATGAGACCATTGTCTCATGTTTAATTAGTCAAATTTGGGACCATTTCCCACAAGTCACCTTGATTCATGAGCCATGACATGACGATGTGAGCGTCTACAGATTGGTACTTGTATCACACTTCCCAACCGCTACTCATGCAAGTTGTCAGGCCATCGCCCATTAAGGATTGTACTATACTTTTATTTTTGCATTTATAATTGTCTTTTTCACTGCACCTTACGTGGACCTTTGGACCATCGTCCAGAAACCCTTTGTTTTTATTCCATGTATTTGACATAGAAGTGTCCTCGGGCTGCCGCCCGTTAAGGAATGTAATTTTAGCTTTTAGTTTGTACACAGAGATTGTCTTTGTTAGAATATAATCCCCCGGGATTATATATTGTAAATAAATAAATAAATAGTTATGTAGGAAGCTGAACAGTTACATAGGAAGGTGAAAAGGTTGATGAAGCTCAACCACCACATGTAATATATAAATGTATGCATTAGCCATGAATAGAAAAATCGGGAGTTATTACCTACCAGTGGTATTAGAGATCCATAACTCCTGTGTGATGCGTTTTAGTCCTGCTGCACACCTACCTGCTTGTTGCCCATCTGCTCATTCATCTTCCCTTTCCTCAGTCTGCAGATTGCATGCATTGGTGCATGCGCTGGTTGCTCTAACATTCATCCATTCGGTCCTTTTGTGCTTGCTTACTTGTCTGTCCATTGCCAGACTACTGGTTCGTTCTCCCAAGCAAACCGATACCATTTTACAACAATTTTTCCATTCAATTATCTGCATTTCCACACTCTCACAATCAGTGAACTCTAGCGTTTGGTTAGTTTAAAATCACGAGGGTCTCAATTTCTTGAGATGTGCGTTCAATTTCTTGAGCTATGTGAATGAATGGTGTAGTGTACGTTGTGTGAAGTGCTTTTGATTCTCTTCCTAGTGAATTGCTGTGATTTCCTCCCTTGAACTTAAGCTGCTCGTTGGCCCTCTCTGTTCATTTTTGTTTCGCCTTGAGATATCTGTCAAAGGCATTGTTGTCTTTATTCATTTGTTTCTTAATGCTGGCATCCACCCCGTAGCCTTAAGTTCAATGCCTGAAAATGGAAATTGAAGTAATGCTCCCTGCGCGACACTTGACGCTGGATTGGTAGTCCTCTTATAATGCTCCCCGCCTGCTATTTTCTTGACAACAATCTCTCTGAGCTGACGATGTTGAAGCATGTTGCCTTTATCAAAACCATTGCTCGACTGATCAGTATTTCTCATCATGTAGTGGAAGTACTCTATCTTTTGGATTAGGGTTTGATAAACCTGCAGCGTCCCAGCTTGATCCAATTCTTACAAAGCTTCCTCACTATATAGCTGGAGCTTGATGGCACAATGTTTAAGATGGTTAATGTGGAGGAGTGTGACTGTCCAAAAACCCTAATTCCTGTGCGTGGAGTTTTCTGGTAAAAAGACGTGAAGACTGTTCTCTTCAATTGCCTGAAGGCTGCGTTGACAAGTTGCTATGATTGAAGTTAAAGAGCTGCCTGCGTTGGTGGAAAGAGCTGCCTACCTGCGTTGAAGGAGCTTCCTACATTGAAGGAGATTCTGTTCTCTGCCTGCGTGGTGGAAAGAGTGATTGCTATATTGGAACCGTGACTGTTGCATGGAGAGTTTTATATTCTACGAAGTGTTGCTGTGAATTCCTTCCTGGTTGAGTGTTTGCTGAGCTTGAAACCGTGACCATTACATGTGAATATTGTTGGTGTTTGTGCCCTCTTTCTCAATGCATGGAGAAAACTTTAGTGAAGAAGATGATAATATTTTCTAAAGAAATAATTTTTTACTCAGTCATGTGAAGGTAATTTTCTATTGCTCATTGGAATACAGAAACCCTAATTTTCTGTGGTGCATCCTCTCTAGGGTGGAAACCCTAATTTTTTATGTTGTGTATTGATATGAGATTTTTTTGAATATTAAAGTTGTATTGCTCAACTGGTGATGTGAACTCTTTAAATACTGGTGACTAAATATTCTTGGTGGAGATGCGAGCTCTTTAAATACTTCCTTCGATTGTCCTGAAGACTGAGCCTGAGCCTGCACGTGAAGACTGAGCCTGCACGTGAGTGAAGAAGCTCACGCTTGCAATCAAGGACTGCGTGAAGCTTGAAGACATTGTGAAGACTCCATTCTTGTGAGATTGAAGCTGCATATCAGATATTTGAGGACCGTGGAAGCTGAGAAGCATTGGTGTGGTATGTGTTGAAGACTAAAGTATTGGAGTTGAAGGCCGAGGCTCGACCTTCTCTAAGAATTGCTATAAACTTTTGTTCCATCAGAGTTATTTCTTCTCTGTAGAGTGCTGCGAATTATGTTGCAAGTTATTGATGTAATTAAAATGTATTGTTACCACTCTAGAATAAATGATATAGAGTTGCAAAATTAAATATAGAGCAGTTGCAATATTGTTTTGATAAGGCTGTAGAATTAGTTTTGATAGGCTCCAGAATCATATTGTAATTTGTAAAGGAGCAGGAATCTAAACCTGCATCCCATATCTTTTTCCAAGTATTCTGTAAGTTGCAGATTCATCATAGAAGATGCAATCTATAGCATCTGTAGTTGGTGCCTCTCTCTCTTGCAAAGAGAGAGGCAGAGGAAGAAGAAATTTCAGAGGTAGAGGAGGAAAAAACAATTCCAGCAAAAGATTAGAGTTGCAGTGCAAGCGTTGTGGAAAGACTGGACACACATCAGATCAGTGTTGGGCTTCATGGGACTCCATCAAAGAAAAACATAACTAGAAGAAAGATAACAATAAAAACCAAGATGCTAGTAAATCTTCTGATTCTGCTCATTGTATTGTTGCACATTGTAATCTTGGAATTAATGAAATGACTTCACTTTCATATTACAAAGATTGTTGGCTGCTTGATACTGGTGCAACATCACACATGACATTTAGAAAAGACTGTTTTGAAGAACTTAATGAAACAATAGATGGCATAGTTTACTTTGCAGATAAGTCAAGTCTTAAACCAAAGGGAATGGGCACCATTCGACTGAAGATGCCTAGATTCCCTGATTTCTTATTGAAGAATGTTCTTTATCTTCCAGAGTTGCAGAGAATCCTGCTGTCCTTGGTGGAGATTCGACAACGAGGCCATTGCATCCACATGTTTGATGGAATCATAGAAATAAGAAATTCCTCTGACAACCAAGTCACCATGATTGGACACAAAGATGGGAAGCTGCTGAAGCTAAAGGGTTCATCTGCAAGAGTTCAGAACTATGCCTACCTCTCTCAGCATGGAGAAGGTAACTTTTCATCTAGTTCATTGTGGCATGCAAGATTTGGTCATCTAAGTTATAACAGTCTTCGTTTGTTGAGAGAGAATGGTGTATTTGGTTTTCCCACCATTCCCAAAGAGAAGAACAAATGTGATGCATGTATATTAGGGAAACATAGTAAGCTACCATTCCATGAATCTAATTTCAGAGCAAGTAGGAAATTAGAATTAGTGCATTCTGATTTATGTGGCCCAATGCCAACTCCTTCTGCAAATGGGAATAAGTATTTTATGACATTTGTTGATGAATACTCAAGAATGTGCTGGATTTACTATTTAAAGACAAAATTAGAAGCATTTCAAACATTCAAAGACTTTCATGCACTGATAGAAAAACAAGCACAATAAAAAATTGGTACACTTCGTATTGATAATGAGAAAGAATACACTTCAAATGCTTTTGAATATTATCTTCGCCAACATGGAATTGCACATCAGACTACAGTTCCCTACAATCCTCAACAAAACGGTGTAGCAGAAAGAATGAATAGAACCATAATGAATATGGTTCGCTCAATGATGTTTTTCAAGAATGTAAAAATAATGTTTTGGGGTGATGCAGTAAAATGTGCAGCCTATTTGAGAAACAGAAGTCCCTCAAATGCTCTTGATAACAAGATTCCACATGAAATGTGGTTTGGCCATCTCCCTTCAGTCAAGCATCTCAGAGTTTTTGGTTCCACCTATTATGCCTTGATTCCAAAGGAGCAAAGAAACAAGCTTGGTGCTCGAAGCAAAAAATGCATTTTCCTGGGGTACGAAGAATACTCCAAGGCATACCGTCTATATGATAAGGTAAACAAAAAGTTTGTTATTTCCAGAGATGTCATTTTTCTTGAGACTAATAAAAATGACCAATCTATTGAGAGATAGCTTGATCATTTGGAAAGTTATCCTCATCCAAAGACATATTCTGAAAATGAGTATGAAATTCCAAACCTTGAAGGGGGGATTCCTATTCTGGATCAACCTTTGGAATTTCCATATGAAGCACCAACTTCCCCACGTGAAGAAGTTCCTGCTACTTCACCTGATCAAGAGATTCAACTGTATGATGTGATTGAGAGAATTGAAAGACTCTCAATCAATGATGAAGCACCACCAGCTGATCAACCAGGACCATCATGGAAGATTCCTAAATGGGCCACAAAGACACTTGAAAGTGTCCATCCGGATGAAGTTGGAAAGACGGGAATGAGAAGTTCAAAAAGACATGGAGGAAAAGTAGATAATTCAGGTGATGACATGGATGTATCATTTGATTGTGAATTTAATTTATCTGCTAACTTTGAACCAAATTCCTTTGAAGAAGCTTCTACTTGAGTTGAGTGGAAAGAAGCTATGCAGAATGAGTATGATGCACTAATAAAGAATGTAACTTGGAAGCTGGTTAACCCTCTAGTTGGAACCAAACCAATTGGCTGGAAGTGGGTGTACAAGAACAAATACAGATCAGATGGCTCACTTGACAAGCACAAAGCGAGGCTTGTAGCAAAAGGCTATGCACAGAAGGAAGGAATTGACTATGAAGAAACATTCTCTCCTACAGCAAAATGGGCTACCATCCGTACCTTAGTCTCTTTAGCTGCTCAGAAAGGGTGGAAAGTTCATCAGATGGATGTGAAGACTGCTTTCTTGAATGGAGACTTGAAAGAGAATGTCTTCATGTCTCAGCCAGAAGGCTTTGTTGTGAAAGGAAAAGAACAAAAGGTATGCAAGCTTTTCAAATCCTTGTATGGCCTAAAACAAGCGCCTTGCGCATGGTATGAAAAGTTAACCGAGCATCTTTTGAAGTTAAATTTCAAACATTTTGATCTTTATGGT
>LPNX010672709.1:154955-175685 GCA_001517045.1 Pseudotsuga menziesii | reverse complement strand
TATTATTGTTTTTGTTTTATTTTTGCAAAAAAATAAAAATGACAAAAACACTCAAGATTAAATTTTATCTGACCTGCATTCATGGGCATTCATATCTAGCTTTTTAAAAAAACATTCAAATTTTAAAAATTTTAATAGCTGTAACAATGAGTTGTGACATCCAGCTACAACACCACATAGCTGCAACAACTAGCTGCGACAGCGAGCTACAACAAGCGGCTACAACATCCTAGCTGCGACAGCTAGTTGCAACAAGCGCCTGCAACAACCAGCTGCGACAGTGAGCTGCAACAACCGGCTGCAACATCCTAGCTGCGACAGCAAGCTACATCAGCCTAGCTACAACAACGAGCTGCAACACCACATATAGCTATACATTGTCAAATATAATTGAATATTTAAAGCATACAATTCTTTACATAGATGATTTTTATTGACAGAAACTATGGGATGCACATAGCCACTTTGATTTATGAAACTTGTACAACAATTTATACATTAAATTTTGCATAAATCATTATAAATTACATGCATACCTGCCCCATAGGTATCGTTCTGCTCCAACCCACCATTCTGATTTTTCATTGTCATGATTTCATCCTTTCTTATGGATTTTAGATCATATTCGGACACACTGGACTGTGTAGATACCACTGAGTAGCACCCAATAACTGCCTTCTTTAAAAACAGATCCGCTGAACAGAGGAACGATGTTAAACTTGGTGAAGGTCGTATTGAGGAGGGTCCAACAATGTGAGGAGACATGTAGATAGTCTGCAAGTAGTCCAAGTTTGAGTTTAAATACTCAAAGCCATCGTGAAAGGAGAAACCATCATCAAACCTAACTCATCATTTTCTAGTCAGAAAGGGAGGCGCTATCATATTTAACTGTTGTCAATTTCCAGATCATCGCATGTCCATATTGTTGTGTGAAGAAGGAATCATATTTACTTACTGAGTGCAATTACTTTTGATAATTTCTACTGCATATGGATTAACAGAATGATCTTTGTGTGCACCTACAGAATGAGTTGATCTGCATTGAGGACACAACTGTAGTTAGGTTAAACCAAGACATGGACAAATTCGACACAATAATCATTATGTCATCCTTGGAGCCACTGATATTTAATTTTTCGGATGAAATAAGATTTACTCATCCAAATTTTCTATGACCCAGTCATGTCTATGCTTAATTTTCATCATTCTTCTTGAATATTGGAGCCAAAATATTTTCAGGAGCCGTTTTGTATAAATATCAAGGGAAAGTATAGGTAATCATCGGATATGTTCAACTAGCACAAAGAATCCTTATCGACAAGAATTTGGGTGCATAGAATATCTTGTTGTAAATGTCGTACCCAATAAATCACCCTCAAGAAACTGTCGTGGTATTCATCAACGCCCTTTCTCGAGATTTAGTATGACATATGCAAAGAAAATGGATCTTTGTTTTCTATTATTGACCGACTATCATTGATATTACTGGTATCATGGATTCATAATGAATTATATATAGCAAGCTCTATAATTAATCATTACCAGAAAAATAAATGTTTATCCAAAATGGCAATTTTGTGCAAATACCACCACTGCAACTCAAACTGTTAATTCCTTTCAACCGAAAACATGATGATCATGAATGATGATGGGAGAGGCATTGTATCCATTCCATCCTATATTCAAAAAGATACCCAATATATAAATATAGAAACACAACGTAAAGGAAAAAAAATGCGCAAGCTTGGATTGTATTATATATATGGGGGTGAGATTCATACGACAACATACATCAGCTACAAGAACTCAAGCGTAAATAGTTTGGGACGCATGCAGGAATTCTGGTAAACAGTTAGGGTGATCAGAGCATAAACTATACACATGTAAAATAAATATAGCAGACCACCACAATGCTCTACAACTCTGTTGCATTGTAACCTAGGGAACTCATGATTGAACCGAGCTCTAGTGATGATATCTTCTCGTCTCCGTTAGCATCAAATTTCTTAAGAATATCTGCCAGATTTTTGACATGCTAAGTGGATGTCGGGCTGGATTCGATTTGATTTGATCCACTATTCCTTGGGCATATTACATGGAGCTGATGCACTGGGAGCAATCTGCATTCAGAGTCAATTCCCTGATGAATCAAAGAGGTGAGGTAAACCTTCTCCCTTCATCTTTGTCGTGAATGAAATAAGAACTCATAGAAATCGATACATTCATTCTCCTTCTATGAGGGTCAAATAATGGATTTGGCAGTGTCATAATAGTTCTATCTCTCCATGAATCAAAACTGTGGGTTAAGGACTGACAAGGAGGGATGGACACGCAAAATTTCATAGTGGAAAAAAAAACGATTATTTTTGTTGCACGATCACTACCTTTCTTTGAAGCAGCTTTCCCCATAGCTCTTTTACCCACATCCTCTTTCCTTTCCAGTATTTGTAGAATTCTTATCATTTTTATTTGTTGTAGTAGATAGTGGTTTCTCCACATGTGATTCCCTTGTGCCTTGTTGATGAAATCTTGAAATATTCTCATCCTCATCTAACCTATGTTCCTTATGAAACTGCAATAATCCTGTACAACATGTAAGGATGAAAAGCATGCATGTATGAAGTTGCTTCAGCACACCCATAGGAAGCTCTTGTTGCCGATAATCTAAATCCTGCACTATTCCCTCACATTGCAACCAAAACTCACCACGACATCATATCACATTGCCTAGCTAAAACCAACAGATCTTCCAAACTCTCTTTCCATTTAGGATGAGCTTTTGAAGTCTTCTCAAGTATTTCAACCAAGTCTCCTGCAAAAATTGCCAAATCAGAGTTTACTTCTTCTTTTGCTTTGTCAAACCTCCATCGTATGGCTCCCAAAACTTCTTGTATATTGTTAAAATTGCGTGGTTTCCAAGATGGAAAAGTTCGAACTCCTCTAGGATCTAATTCATGAGAGAAAATTTTAATGTCATTGGTAAGTTTATTCTTCCGAGCAGTAATTGAAACTGTCTGGAAAAGGGTGAGTCATGGCATCTGGAAAAGGGTGAGTCACGGCTGGGTGGAATTAAACATGCATATATCTTAGTTTTTTTATTAATAAAGGATAATGCGTATTGGTTTAGATCCTGCCCGATTTTTGGTGGACTACCGCCTCAAAGCCAGATTTGTTTATCATTGGAATCAAACTAGATTTCTTTCGCAAAATCAAATGTTAAATGATAGATGGGGTTTTTATTTTTTTGCACCCACCGGTAAAAAAGATCTCTTTGTTCCATTGAACGCACAAGTGGATCCCTTATCGAATATACAAGGATATAATTAATTTTAAATGATTGCAATTATTCAGGTCACATTATGTTTTCTCTTTCAGGATACCGATCTATAAAAAAATGGATTTGCTTACCTGGTCTTTCCCTCTCAACGTCCAATGTGCATAAAGTGGACAAAGCACCAAAATAGTCATCATCCATCAATGCAATGAAAGGAGACAAAATATCACTCATTCCTTGGCAATATCCAATGTCAGAATTATACGGAGCATACGTCTCAAGGATTGCAACTAATCTTGCAACATGATGCATATGGAATGGTTCTATGTGCTCATATTTTTACCAATGCCTCTTCTTCTGAAACCTTTTACTGTGAAGGGGAATATGGGATCCATTCAGCATTCATGGATACTACATCAAGACGAATTATTCTCTATCATGCACCAAAATCTTTCGATGCCATTAGGAAGGTTCTCTATGTTGTCACAATTGTCTTCAATGTCTGAAGACTTTCTATCTTGTGTGTACCCATCTCCGACAGTAACAGAGGGATCTACTGGAATGAGATTATATTCATCCATGAATTCATCATCTAAACAGGCCTAAACTTCTCTATGCCTATCCTCATTACTAACAGAATGGTTGACCATCACAAAATCATCTTCAACAATGGATTCACAACTCGAAGAGGCTTCATCTACAAATTGTTATCAGTAGGCAAAGGCTCTAACAAATTTAGAATTATTTTCATCCGAGATCTCTCATTCTATGAAAACATATTCAGTATATTTTCCCACATCTTCAATAGACGCAACAAGTTTATTATTTTGTTCTGATCCAAGTTCCTTTTCTTCTACACTGCAATCATCTACCTTGCTGATTGTCTCATCATTCTCCATTACCTCGCTGCTTGTCTCATCATTCTCTCATTCACTTTGCAGGAACTCACATTGTTGTCTCAACTTCTCATACTCCCTCTCTTGTGAATTAAAACTTATGAGCGTTAGCATTCGAAACTTTGGCAAAAACTCTGATTGTCTTAGTATAAGAAGGGAAAGCATGGAAATTTAGCTAGTAATCACAGAAAACAACTAGCCAGAGAGGCGAGCGATGAAAAACAATATATTTGGATCTCGGCATGCATGACATTGTAAATTGCTTATGTTGTTTATTTTTTTTTCAATCAAAGCTTATGCAATGGTTTAAAATTGATTTTGTTTTATTGTGGTTGCAAGGTTAATTTCTAGGTAATTACAGGATAAAGGATGAAGGAAAAGAGATGGCATCTTTGCGACGGAGGAGAAGATTAAGGTGTGACACTGTTTCAGCCGCAGTTGTGACAACTCAGTGTGTTTCTGCTGGAAAAGTGTGTTTCATCTTATGTGTTTCAGCTACAACTGTTAAAGCTCATGTGTTTCAACTGTTGTTTCGACGTTGTTTAATCTTGGAAAAATGTAGCTCTATTTCGCATAGTACATTATGAGTGAGGTAATGTAATCATTTTTGGTATATTTTTACAAATTTCAGCGTGGAAAAACTCAATTCACTCTCAACCAGTATTAAATTGCAGACCATGTATTTTTATGGTTTTCAGAAAATCAAAGTAAAATAACTTTGAAAATTCTTCTCGCAAAATTGTTGAACTACAAGACAAAGGATGAAGGCAAAAAGATGGCTGTGACTCCAATCGCTGAGAAGCTTACTGGTGTTTCACTACTTCAGCTGTTATTTCAGCTCGGAGTTGCAGCTGCTTTTCCGCATTATAAATTCAGTGATTTTTCAGCTTAAAAATGAATTTGCCACATGAATTTGTAGGCTAGTTTTATTTTACAAATTGAATTTTTTTCTTTTAGCAAACATAGATAAATAATTTGCAAAATAAAGATGAAATCGATTAGGTATGTTGCAAACATTAATTTATTATTCTTGAAAAATTTAGAAAACATCCTAATCTCTTGTGTTTCAGCTACAGCTGTTACAACTTATGCGTTTCAGTTGGAGAAGTCTGTTTCAGCTGAAGCTGTTACAGCTTATGTGGTTTGGCTGAAAAAACGTGTTTCAACCATAGCTGTTACAGCTACTGTTTCAGCTTAATGCGCCTACTATTTTTAATTGCAGATCGAAGGATGGAGGCTCAAATTTATTATTATTATTTTTTTATATATTTTGAGAAAATCAAATAAAAGAACTTTTAAAATTTTATTTTGCAAATTTATAAAAAAAAACAATTATGAGCAAATGGAAGAAATTGTAGACGAAAAATAGATTAGGAAGAATTTTTTTTTCATCCGTTAACAATAAGAATTCTTCTTGAAATCAATTTAGTCATCCTATTTTTGATCCTCATGATCGCATGAAGCACGAAGGAGAGCATACTTATTTTGGGTGAAATAAAAGACTAGAAATAAAATCCTACCTACTCTATGCTAATTGGGAATTAGAAAGCAGCTACGTGTAATCAAATATCCAATGTAGCCATTCACGTAACAGCAATAAGAATATGTTCAATGTGAATTTTGCAAATAGAAGATGACGATAAATAGAAATGTGTGAAATTAATTGATGTAACTGTGTATTGACTAGAAAAAAAGAAAAACTAAATTGTTCTAACCTCGTACTCGCTTGAAACCATCGTTCGATAGGGCTTTCATAGGCATAGTTCTCATTTTTCAAATCATGGTGAAACTCATTGTTGTCCTCCTCGACCTCTTGCTCACATGATGGTTCTCCATCAAATGTGCAGGATGCTTCGTATGTTGATTCTTCATCTATTTCTGGAGGAGGGATTAAGCTCTCGGCTGCTGTTAGGATCTCCTTTTCGAGAGAAGAGGAGATCCCTACTTTCGCAAGGATCTGAGTGAGTTGTTCCAAGCTTAAACTCATTGTTAAATCATTTTGAAAAAGGGATTCTTACAGCACCCAAATAAAAATGAAAAATTTAAATAAACACTCTTGCTAAAACAAATAAAAAAAACACTTTGTACAAGAAAAAAAATTACTCTTCATAGTTGTGAGAAAACACACTTTCTGAAATTGAAATTCACACTTGCAGAATTGAAACACTCTTAGCAGAAATTGAATTCACTCATTGCAAAAATTGAAATTCACACTCTAGTGTACGCTTGCAGAAAGCCAATCAATCTAAACTTCAATCCATTGTGCTTTCCCGGCAACGACGCCAAAATGTTGGGCCGAATTAATGTTGTTTTAATTCCGTTGTACTAATTGCCCAGCCATTTAATTTGTCAATCCGAGGTTCATAGGCTTACGAAGCACATGCAAAGTATATGCAAGACTGAAGTGAAATTAAGCTAATCTAACCCTTCGTGAAACTAAGACTAATATAATCTAACCCCCCTTAAGCTGAAACGTGCAAATTGATAATATAATGCAGGAAGATGAAACACACGACTGAAAGTAAATTGCATAAAATAAAGACAACATATGAAGAGCAACAAGACAACACATGTGAGCTCACATTAACAATCAAGAAATCTTAATTTACATCACAAGAATCAATGACAAATCATGAAAGCATCAAAACCAATATTATGAAGAAAATCTAAGAATTCCTTTCTCCATATTATAAAGTCAAGGCTAACTTCTAAAATCTACTATCCTCTAAGATAATCTAAGATCTAAGATATTCTAAGATAATATAGGATTTAAGATATTCTAAGATAATCTAGGATTTAAGATTATTGAAATGAAGAGAGAGCACTCTCTTTTATACATGAAGGAAATAACGATCTCATAATGAGAGATCCACTGTTCACTCAACTACTTTCCTATTATTACAAGATATGATCCCTTCAAATCCTCCACATATCTCTCACAAATTCTCCACATGTCTCTCAACCAAATCTCCATGATCTTCTCCTTGGAATATTCTTTGCATAACTATCTCCTTGAAATGGTGGAGGACATATACGTGAAGTCTTTTCTTTGAATTAATCCTTCACATATTCCTACACGTTACAAAGCTCATCCATACTTTGAGATATTAGTGAAAAACATGTTAATTTTCTATTATTTAATCATAAATTCACTTATAATACTAAAAATAAATAAAGTGGAAATAATAAGGTGCAACCCACATATATGTATGGAAATGGTATGATAAAAGGTTAATGGGACGATGACATGTGAGGACTAGAGGAAGATAAAGTGGATGAAAAAGTGACATTTCCAAGTCCCAATAGAAACCACAAAAAAGAAAACCTTCCAAACTTCCTAATAATAGTTCCATCACTAAGACAATATCCCAAGATGGAAAACCCCAAGTATAAGAAGTATTTTGTAGCTCTCTCTTTTTGTCTCCTCATGCTGACTTGAGTTAGTGAGTGTGTTTATAAATAAGGGAGCGTGCCTCCCTATTTATACCCTTTAAGTGACTAACCTAATAACTTGACTGGGATGACCTCTTTACCTAAGGGGAATCAAAAATACATTTGATTATATTCAACTTGGGGACTACTGCCCCAACTTACAACAGAGGGTTTACCTCAATGACCATGTACAATAATAACACCCCAAAAGGAGGGAAACACATCTCCAATGGGGGTACAACAATATACAATAATAATATGCATCATAATATCTTTCATAGTTACAAGTACAGCAACATCTAAAGGGAATAAAGCACCAATATCTATTAACAATGTCTTTTACTATTTGGAGTAGCTATGGAGAAGTTATAGAGTAGACATTGAGCATGGGGCTTGGGACAAATATTAAAAAATATTGTAGTTATGAGTGGCTCAATCATTAGAATTATGTGTTGATATTGTTAACACACCTTTTGGGATGTGTGGCATTGTATCATTCCCTTGTTTTGTAATTCCCCAACTACAAATTAATTATAATCCAAATTAATTAAAAATTTATATTTATTTATCTATCTATCTCTATAACAGTTACATAATAGGAAAATAATCATAAATAGAGTAATAATAAGGTGCATACTAAGATTTATTAAGCTAAGTGCGATTAGTGCATGGAGGACAAGCAGATAAAGCTAATTTTAATAATAAGGCGAATGGGATTTTAAGGGGAGGGGGAAGGCTTCAAGGGGTTCTTCTCTAATGGGGGGTTTGGTTTTTGTTGTCTGATTTTTGAAGGAGAATAATAACTGCATGAGTATTTTGTGAGAATTAACTACTGGTGATGAGGAGGAATTAAGGAAAATAAGGTTTCATATCTAGTTTATTTTGAGGGAAGTAAGAAGATTATATATGGCATGGTTTTATAGAATAAGCTCTTTAACTGAAGGGTAGTTTGGGTCGAGAGTTTTCCCCCACACTTTTTTTCATGTTGTTGTCATTATTGATGTTGATATGGGCTTGTTGTACACTCCTACAAGTCAAGTTATTTTCTTATTTTCATTTCCAAGTGTGTTTCCCTAACTTTCTTCTACTTAAGGTACCTTCAATAATTTAAGTTATCTATAAATAGTTGTGTTATGGAATCTGACATATATATTAGAGAAAAAATTGTTATTTGTGCATTGCTTTATGAAGATTTTATAATTTAGGAATTACATTTGATATCAAATCCATAGGTCAAACTCTTGGGCCTCTAGGAATTCTCATTTATGCAGAGGAGTCAATACTCTTACAGGAAAAATTCATGTTCCTATTTCAATGAAAAGGAAAACCCAATTATAATGTTGCATAGGAGCTACAAAATGTTTCCTACGGTCTCCAATAGCACTGGTATCCCATTACGCATTTTTGTCTCAAATATAAATCAATGGAATACTATTAATAAAATTTTGAATGAGCGGTCTATGCACTATGGATTGCCAGTATACATGGTGTAGTATTATAATCGAGTGTTCTAAACAAATTTGTCATTGTTATATATTATGTAGATAATATGTTCAAGCAGTTTATTCTGCTTGATATCTTCCTTGAACTATCTAACTATTCCATTGAGATAAGGTGGCAATGTGGGTGACCATGTAAGAGATATGCATGTTTTAAAGGTTATCCATCTAGTTTACAATTAATTCAATAGCTAAGATCCATCATGCATTGTCATTACATGGTTAGAATGATTGTTGTAGAGAAGTGGTTGATTGCTTCCGTTAGAAGTAAATTAAAAGTATCATTTGGTGACATGACCAGACTTTAAAGACATAGCAATTTCCATGGGTAGTAGGGTGTCAAATTAGTGTGTTATAAATAACATAGCGATTTCCCATGGGCTAAATTTCGTCTAAATTATTGTGGAAATTGAAAGCTCGTATAAAAACATATATTGTATGACTCATGTCTATGCCAACATCCTACCACATGGGTAGCCATGTGTCAAAACTGAGAATTTTCATCATGTATTTAAAAATATACTAATAGATTATATCTATGATATTGCACATATAATACATTAAACCTCTAGAATGTTATGGCACATGCTAAAAATGTATTTATAAGTTAGGGAATGAAATAATTCCTGCATCATTGAAATAGATTGGCCTAACATTTTAGTGGTGGCATCTTCAAAGAGTCCTTGGAATTTCAAAACATTACATTTTTTTTACTCACTAGCAAACCCTTAATTAAGGTATTATTTCATTAGTTTTGTATTTTAAGTATTTTAGAACAAGTATATAAACCTATATTTAAATATATTGTTTATATGGCCATTTTAATATATCTATTATATTTAATTGATTTTATATTCACAATCTACTAAAATCATTTCCATTTCCTCTTTTTTAAGAATTATGCTAGGGAGTATTCCCTATCATAATGGATAGCTCCCTATCATAGTTTCATGGACCTTATGTGATTGATGTTTCTTATCAATTTCTTCTACATTATTAATAATGGACTCGATGGATTACCCTTATGATGCACACATGGTGGTGATTTTACCTTTTGGATCATACCTATTAGAGGATGAGGATGTGATGATCTCATTATTGGCCACACTAGAGTTGGGAAAAGTGTTTATGTTCCAAGAGTTGATGGTTTTCTAGTGGATAATTAATTAAACTATGACAATTCCCTCTACCTCTTAGTTTTTTAGTTGGTTTACTGACAATTCCCCACTTGTTCTTGTGGGGGGAGATGAGTACTTTATCACCTTCTTTAATGAAATCTCTATTGTTTAGAAATAATTTTGTGTATGATTATCAAGATATCTTTTATTTCCACACTATGACAGTGACCCTTTTTTAATGTACTTTTATTATTATTATATATTTTTGACATAACTATCTATCATTACAATAAAAAAAACTTTTAAATTATATAAAAATACTATGTTGAATTTTTTTATATAACCATTTTGTAAAACATATTAATAAAAATTAAAAAAAACTTATATTGACAAAACATATCTTGGCTTATCCAAAAATAAAAGGAAAGGTCAACATCTCAACAACATAGATTTACATATTCCGTTCACATGCAATATTCCATTCTTTTAAAAGTGAGAGATTGCAAAGATTCCTGGTGGCAAAAAGTATGAGATAATGTTATCAAATGCAACTTAAGTGTAAACATAAATAATATATCATTTTAATAGGTTATTATTATTATATAATATATTTTTTTCAGAAAGAAAAAAGCCTATCCATGTTATTCTCAAAAAGAATCAAAGGTCATCAGTACAATCTTCCCATAAGTGGGTTATAGAAGTTGGAGAAGCATATCCAAGTGACACCTCAAGAGCACTACCAAGGGGAAGGGCATAACAGTAAAAATGAGGATTCCCATTAGAAAACTGTCTCATCATCAGAGAGGATTGTCTCTTCAGCCACATCCACCGAGTGCCAAAAGGCTCTGATCAACATTCTAAAAGTGATCACTCCTTGAATATCAAGACAAATAATAATGAGGAAAGAAATAATCCCCTAACCAAGCTCAAAATAGCTGAAAAATATCATGAGAGACCAAATGGTTCTCGAAATATTCCATAAAACTGCCTTTACCCTGGGGAAATGAGAGAGCAGTTTTAGAGAGACGGTCAATAGTCCAATTGTGCTCTCGGTAAATGTGAGTGAACGACAAATCCTGGAAGCAAAGGATTAGCTTTTTTGTCTCCCTGCACCATTGAAAGAGATCTGGAGGGGAGAGAGCAGTCGATCCCTTCGCCCAGTTAATGATAACTTGAGAGTCACCATATACATGGGATAGAGGGATCCCAATCATTTGGGAAGAAAGAAGAAGAGCCCATAAACTAAGCAGTTCAGCTTTAGTGTTAGTGCCATATCCAACCCCCAGCGCGAACTCAAAGTAGTGAGACTCATTAATATATATGCAATATCCAACTCCAGCAATCTTGCGGTTAGAGGCACCATCAATAAATCCATAGGGAAAAATCTTACAAGGAGGCTTCTCCAGCACTCTGCTTTTTCTTAAGCCATTGACAGTCAAAGAAGAAAGTACTTGAGCTGAGGAAGTAATCTGCTGAACAATATTATTATATAATATATAAAACCTTTATACACTACAATATATAATTTTAATATGTTATATAATATATTGAATATTTTATATAATACATTATTTTAATGATGAAAATACTTTCCTTACAATGTGAGCTCAACGCTACAAGATAAATCAGATCTATTCAAACTTTCAACACTAAAGAACATGAAATCCGATTGTGGGTCACAATTCCCGTACCTTCAAAAGCTGTAAACCTATTGAGAGGAGCATCTTTAATAAGGTTAGAGAAGATGTAGGTTTAATAGCTTAGCTTACTTTATTTTAAGGAACATATAATTTCTTTTGGGTAGTATAAAATATATTTCGCACTGAATTCCTTCCTAAATGTAATAATGAATTAGTATAAAAGTTATACTGGGTCGAATTTAGGTATAGACCACTCCTGAAAACAATGGAGGGTTTGTTGATCCAGGGTCCATTTTTAGGTGTAAGTATGGTCTTTGATTTTCATAATGGTTTTATGTGGAAAAATATATTGGGTCAAATTTATTTTAAAATATAATATTGAAAAATGAAAAAAAAAAAGATTTTATAGGTGTACATGTTATTATAGGATAAGCAGCTATAGTGATGGTTTGATTATTAGTGTACTATTTTTTGAGTAATATTTACTTTATCAGTCCTTGCACTAGTGGAGAAATTATTGTTTTTACTTTTTTCATTAATTTGAAGCAAGTATGTTTAATATTTCAAAATGTATAAAGTGGTAACTAAAGTTTTATTTATTTTTATTAATTTTAATTTCTAAAAGATAATTTTCTAAAAGATATTTGCCTCGTGCCATTGAAATGAAGATTAAATAAATTGACTAAAAGATAAAAAAATATTTTCCTAACACTTATGCATGCAAACTTCCAAAATGTGGAGGAAAGTTAAACGCGTGTTTTTTGCTAATTTCATTTTGTCTTTTTGTTGATTATTTTTCAATCACAATTTCCATTTTGTTGATTCCTTTCCACCGTTGGAAAGAAAGAGTTTCCATGTATGAGTCTATGTTTGCATGTGACTTCGCAAAAAACACACACCTCTGCATAGGCCTCTTGCTTTGTAATATTAAAGATTTTATTACATTTATACATGCATTCAAGAAGTTTCATATTACATTATAAAATGGTAATATATTACATTTAGGTATATGGATTTACTTTTTCAAACATTAATTTTAAAATTATAAGATAATACTCAACAACTTTCATACAGAGTTGGTTAATGTAAGACGATTCACAAATACAATATATGCTTTTATACGAGCTTTCAATTTTCTTCCAAATTTTCATTTCAATTTTTTTTCAAAGAGAAGGACTTTGCTCCTCGGAGCTCTTGTTATCTCCAGTTTTATAAATCAAATAAATATTTATTATAGTTGTAGCTATATGGAAGAATATTGATAATTGATTCTTCCACTAATGTTTTTTTTCATAATAATAATTTATTCACATAAGTTTTAAATTATATTTAGTTTAAGTTTGAATGTATCAAGCATATAGAGATCACATTTTTTAAGGTGCAATGTTTACCTTTACTCTTTATATCGTGAGAAAAATTTGCACCTCTATAAATGTGTGATCCGAGTGGATATTAATGGTTTCCCATATCTTGCAAGTTTAAACTTCCAACACAACTTTTGGGCATTTCACACTATTTTTTTTGTAGTTGACACAGCCCTACAATCTTAAATTTTGACATTTTCCAAACAAATAGAACATAGGATAAGTTTTTTAATGGTCCAAAAAATTCCAAACAAAGTTTGTATCTAAAAATTGTGGATCCTAAAAGTTGGAGGTTTATCTAGGCTCTTTAAAACTTGCATTCCTTTTGCTACATCATCTATTAAAGTTAGCATCTTTTATTTTTATGTTTTTTCCTCTTAGGGTTTTTTTTACTTTGTGATAAAAGTTGTTGGATTAGATCAAATCTCTAACTTCTTAGGGTTTTTGACTTTATGATAAATCTGTTAGGTTAGATCAAATGGCTAATATTTTGATGTTCAACAATCTAGGTTGTTGTGTTTACTCGAATTTAGGGTAAATTAGACCATTTCATTAGCATGTTGTTACTAGAATATTATGGCTATATAATGGGAGCCAATTGTAATGTAAATTTAGAGAGATAGTGAATACAATAGTCCTTATTGTTATGCTTTCATGGTTTCAAAGCAATCACCACACTACAATTGAAGAAGCTTTAGTTCAAGAAAACAATACATATGTTGTTCACAAGATTTGTAGAGGGATTCATGGTGTAGACTTAAAGAAGTAAACTATCACCTGCTAAACATGGTTGTCATCCAAGTGTAGGACATTAAAACTTTCTAGACCAAAGTACCGCATGTGCAAAGTGCATGATCTATAGAAATAAATCATGGGTAAAAAGAAGATTGTTTCATGCAAAGAGAAACCATGTTGTAAAGAATACTACCCCCTACATAGAGAGATTGTGGGTGTTAAAAAGACTTCCAGTCTATGGTCTTACCAGAATGTTCTTAGCATTGATGAGCAGCCTAGGATTATCTAGACACCATACAAAGAATTTTAAAGGTAGGATGTGATGCCATGTTCATGTATATTGTTGGGTTTTTGAGAACCAGATCTACCATATATTGTTAAACTGACTTACTTTGGACTTGTGACAATGTTTAAGGGCCAACATGGTTGAGACTATTATCAATTGTAAATATTATTGGAAGCTTCCTGGATATTGTGGGACATCTAATTGTAAGAATATTTTGTTGTTTGAGTTTGTGATCAATTCTCTAATGGGAAACTATCACTCCATTGAGGGAAAAGTGTCCAATTGGAAAGTGTGCAAGCACAAACCTATTGATGCACTCTAGTATATCAAGAATTTATAACCTATAATGATTTAGAGAGTGGAAGTATTACTTCAACATTGTGTTGAGATTCAAAGCTTATGTCCCTTTGGTAAGCATACAATGAAGTATAGTCTTCGATATCACATTGTTTTATATTACTTTTTCTTCTTCTTTTTTTTCAGTCGAAAAAAACAGTTCCTTGTTATTATATTGAATCAAAGGTAACCTTGTACATCGGCAGATAACTGTCCATACCTCAATGGGTCCAACAGATCAGTAAAATACATTTCAAAGACAGTACAAACCATAAATATAACAATACCCATGATGATAAATAATACAATCAGCACCTGGGTATCAATACATGTAAAGGTCCTCTCATAAGTGAGAAAAATATACATCAGTCAGAGATATGTCCATAAAGAACATAACAGGAGCCCAGACACCTTATCCAAGCAAGTAAGTGACCCTCAGAATTCCTGAAACTACTGCTCAGCATAACCAGAAATAGCTCAATAAATACCATGTGACCAATACCTGAAGTAGAATGAGAAAATTCTAAAAACGATGCATTGATTCTTCCCCAATAAACTCATCATCATATGATTCTATAAGCATGAGATGACCAGGAGCCAAATACAACCCCTCCTTGGATAAGATGTCTGCCCTCGTGTTATGTTCCCTATAAACATGACTGAAATCCACCCAGGTGAAAGAGGACATGAGAAATCTGGTGTTGTAGCACCAAGCCTTAAGGTTCACCATGTCGAGGATGGATTCCCCCTTTGCCCAATTTATAATCACCGAGGAGTCGCCAAAGATATGTAGGTAAGGAAACCCAATATCTTTGGCGACCTATAATGATGCCCAGAGTGCTAAAAGTTCTGCTCTAGTATTTGTGCTTCTCCCACATCCAAGCTTAATAACAAAAAAGTGGTGATCATTTAACCAAATAAAAATACCCGCTCCACCAATGAAGTTTGCTGCAGCTCCATCAAAGAAAACCATAGGAAATTTTGAAACAGGAGGCTCACCAATGTCACGAGTTTTATTCCTATATTTCAGCAGAAACTTATAAGAATATACCTCTTCCAGGATGATATGTAAGAGACTAGCAATATTAGGAGTCAGATCATCAAATAAATTTCGGTTCCTAGCCTTCCAAATATTCCAGATGAGAAAAAAAGGCAGGTACTGATGTGCTCCCCCCTTTGAAACCCAGTTTATGAGATTTTCCAAAAGGGTAGGCGCAGACCAAAGAAGGTGAACATCAAACAAAAGATTGAGATCCCAGATCAAATTCTTTACAAAAGGACAACCAACAAAAATATGTTCTACTGTTTCAGCAGCCCCTTTGCATAAACAACACCTTTTGTGATATTACTTTGTGTGTGTGTTTGTGTGTTAGCAATAGCTATTTTTCATCGTTTAATATTTTTGGACTCTAAAAAAATGATGAAAAATAATTATAGTTTATGAAGTCATAAGATACTTACAATTAGCAATTTTAGATATCTTGATGAAATCATCTTAGGAAATTTATAGAGACTAGCCAATTATCCCAAAGATTACGATAAAAGACATAAAGTGGATTTAATACTTCTAAAATTATTAGTTGCATACACATTAATTACAAAAGTAAGAAATGTCATTGTAGCATTTGTATTGTGGACAAGTCTCCAGAACAAGTATTGAGTATGAGAAGCTATGTGATTATTGTTTTTTAAAAATCTTTCATTTTCCATTAAGTTGCATGGAGGTCCAATTTTTGATTATTTGTTGTAGATGAAGGTTCTTAATGACTAATTATATGGTATTAAGAGGACAACGGATAATGAGGATATGGTTTCTTTGGTGATGAAAATATTTCCACAATCCTTTGATTCATTTGGTGACTCCTTCCATATGCTTGGGGAGAACCAACATCTTATGTATGAGAAGTTGTCAACACTTTTTCTATAGAAACAAAGGAGGCTAGATAAGACAGAAGAATCAAATTCATCCACTTAGACAGGAAATGCATTTAGTACATGATTCGAAGGAAAATAGAAATAAAGCAATGATGGGGTGAGAGAGGCTAGCAATGCATCTGCACAATCAAAATTTAGATTTTATTACTATAATAAGATTGGAAACTTCAAGAGAGATTGTCAGAAAAGAAAGAATTCCTTAAAAAGTGATCAAACAAAATCAATACATGCTAATTTTGGCGAAGGAGGTGAAGAAGAAGAAACCTATGTTTTTTCATTTTTTTCCTTACATAATTGATCAACCAATCCACAACCTAGTGTCTCGATTTAGGTGCACCTTGCCACTACACGTATCATACTTACAAGTATGCAAACTTCATTGTAGGTAAGAGTAATAGGGAATCTGTTTCTTTGGGTTATGTATTGAATCACTATGTCAAATGTTGTGGGGATGTTAATGTCATATTGAACCAAACTTTAAGCTATACTTTCAAGAATGTTTGATGTGTTCCCGGCATGAGCAAAAATCTACTATCTAGTAGCGAGATAACTAAGAATCCTAGTCTTTGCGTAAAATTTTGAGGTAACAAGTGTATGGTTATTAATCTTCACTATAATAAGCTGATTGTTGTCAGTATTGGTGAGAAATAGTTGTATAAGATTGTTTATCTAAAGACAACAAAGGCACATGCACTAGCTATAGTAGAGAGTATTGGTATACTTTGGAATGAAACGTATGGACATCTAGATTATCAGTATTTATTTGTACTTAGTAAGAGTAATACAAATATGGTGGATGGATTTCCATCCATTTAGGAATGTCAGAATCTATGTACATGCTGTCAAATGGGAAATCAACATCAACATTCATTTGATACTGATAAATATTTGTGCGATAAAGGAATGTTGGACCTAATACTTATTTATTTGCATGTGATAATGAATACCCTGACAATGTTTGGAACAAAGTATTTACAACTTATCCCTGACGATTGTCAAGAGAAAACGTGTTTTTATCTTGTTAACTTTATAGCATCAACATATTTTATCGAGAAACAAACAAGAAACTAGGTCAATTCTCTATGATTTGATAACAAATGTGAGATTTTTTCAACACAATTCAGTTAATTTTGCAAAAAAAAAGGTATACATATAGAGTATACCACTCCATAGAATCCACACTAAAATGGAGTCATGGAAAGGAGGAATAGGAAAATTATAGAGATGGAAAGGTGCATGGTGCATGGTCAGAATGTTCCATATCGGTACTGGGTGGAAGCAGTGAATACTACAATTTATATCCTCAATAAAATTCCTTGAAATTCATTGTATGCTATCACTCCCAAGGAAACATAGTTGGGCATACAAATTTTTTTAAGTGATTTCAATGTTTTTGGTTGTATTTCTGTTGCACATATTTCTAAGAGAAACCTAAATGAAAAAATAAGGTATATAACTTAAATGTTGGTTATAGTGATAATTCTAAGGCATATTGACTACTAGATGTATCTACAAACAAATTGTGATTAATAGAGATGTTGGTGTAGATGAGACAATATCATTCTTCCTTCATAATGGCAAATCTATGGATAATAGTGTATGGGAAATTGTTGGTGATTTAGGAACAAGATATGTTGTGAAAATTAAATAGGGCTTCGAGATGGAAGCATTAGAGAAGTCCATATCTAGGGACGGATCTAGTAAAGAAAAGAAGGATTCTCCATAGTAAGATTAGGAGTTTCAACATAAGAGACTGAATAGGTATTATAATATGATGTATGATATTCATGAAGATGAATTGCTAAAGAAAATAGAAGGTCAATCTACACAATTGGGGAAACAAATTGTGCAAGGTGGTGAGCAAGTAAAATTTTCACTAACTTCTATCATTTTGTAGGTATTTGATCCTATCTCATTTGAAGAATCCAAAGGAAAACCTTGGTCGCAAGCTTCCATGAAGGTGGAGTATGATGTGTTAAAGAAAAATAAGACTTGGGTGCTATCAAGATTGGTTTTAGGGAAGAAATATATCCGTTGTAAATGAAATTTGAAATTCAAATATAAGTCAAATGGTTATTTGGATAAATACGAATATTGTCTTGTCACCAAAATATATCCATGGGAGGAAAGGCTAGCTTCTGAAAAAACATTTTCTCAAACTATACATTTGGTAACCTTTCAACTAGTTATGTCCATTGTTGCTCATTTTCATTGGAAGGTATATCAAATGTGTATTAAAGTATATTTCTTGATTGCAGACTAGCCTTGAAGAGGTTTGCATGGGGCAACCATGAAGGATTCAATTTCCTAAAAGGAAGCATTTACACTAGTACAAAATGGGATATAAATGACCACGCAAAAAAAAAAAATAGGCCACCATAGTTTTTTTAAGGTAAAATGACCACAATTGAACAATTTTAAGTGATCGAAATAAAAATAACCAAGATAAACAACCAATTTGGTGTTGGGATAAAATATATGACCAGATAACAAGTAACTAAACTAAAAATGACCACATAACAATAACATCAAGAATTTGAATTGGTCATTTATTTGGCCATTTTTAGTTGTGTCACTCCTCCAAAGGAAAATTACAATTTTGACAATGGATTTGTACAGTTTACTAAATTTTAGTTCATTGCAAATGGATTCAGTGACCCCCTTTTTAGAGGGTCTTTGAATCCATATGTAGTGTTAAATTTTAGTAAATTTTAACATTATAGATGGATTCATATAGTATCCAGTTCAATGTGCTTATCATGTTTATATCTTATTTCACAATTTTTGTTTCTGTATTATCCCTTTGATACATCCATCAAGTTGCATCATGTGTGTCATCATAATGTGTCGATCGAGTTGAGTCTTGGATATTTGTTGTCTTTTACTTTGGGAATTGGAATGTCGTGAAGTTGGTTTCATTATGTTCAGATCATCGTACTGGTTGTATTCATATTTTGTTTGAACACAACCATGGTCGTTTAATTCTCTCGGTAGTATATTAAAGTTTCAGTAAGTTTATATATTTTGTATCTGCATGTTAGCTAAAATTTCTCAATTTCACAACTTCCATTAATTCTCCACATGCATCCATTTGTCATTGTTCTTATCGCGCATGTCTTGTCATTAAAGTGGTGTCATTATTTTGGCTCATCGTATTTCTCCCATCTATATTTTGTTTTAACGCAACCATTGTTTGACCCTCTTGGTAGTCTATTAAAGTTTAGGTAAGTTCAGTATTTTGTATCAATATGTTAGCTAAAAAATTTCAATTTCACAACCTTCATTAATTCTTCATATGCATCCATTTGTCATGGTTCTCTATGTGCCTAGGTTCAGAAAGTTACAAAGTCCTCCATGTGTCCCTTCCCTACCAAACAATACCAATATATAGTAAATATATAATATGATTATATATATACACTATAATGTTATTATTATATTAATATCATTATCATTATCATCTATTTTCAAGGTCACCGCTAAGGGAGACACCAAGTCTACGTATGAAACCCCATTGTTTGTGGGACAAGGGACCTTCATTTGCACAACCACTTGCTAAATATAATTAATATATTAATATATAATATAATGTTAATATGTGTGTGTGTGTTAGTACACTATATAAACACTAATATAATATAGTTGTTAGTTGTTATATGTAATATAAGCATATGTGACCTAACCATCAAAGATCAATATTACTCTTCCCTTGTCACTTTGCAAGGTCCACAAGCCCCATGGGAAGCCAATGTTGGTCAATTTGTTTTGAGATTCATGTTTCTACAGAGATAGATGGTAGGGAGTTGTAAACTCAACAAGTTTTCATGTGATGTCTAATTTTTGAAACTCCTCCATAGATCACCTCCCATTATGTTGCACATGTATTGGGATATTAGTGTCTTATATATTGCATCTCGACTCCTTTGATTGGTGGCAACGGGCCTTTTGAATCCAACACCACCCATCTAAATCACAATGTTGTTCCAAAACTCTTCTCCACCCTCAATCCAAAAATGAATACACACACACACACACACACACACATAAAGCTTGCAAATGACTGGGTTTCTCTTTAGAATAATAACAATAATTTAATTCTAGATTTATTTGATGCATATTTTTGGATGGTTTTATTGGAATGAAAATGATTTTCATTTTTATTTTAGAAATTAAGGTTTTGTTTCTTCAACACATTCACAATTTCATTTATAAATT
>LPNX010672709.1:104669-154519 GCA_001517045.1 Pseudotsuga menziesii | reverse complement strand
ATATAACTAAAACATATATAAGAAAACAAAATAAATAAAATTATAAATAACCAAAACTTATATAAAAAACAAAAAAAAAACATTCCAAAACAAAGAATTGGTGCAACCCCGTGAACCTCAAACCCTTTACTCAGCATATGAATTAGTGTCCCTCAGTGAGTTGTAGAACCTAGAAAATCACCCTTTACTCAATATCTGAAGTGAGATAGAAAATAGCAGCGGTAAAGCTTGTTGATTAACTAGCACTAGTTTATTAAGCGTCGCTAGTGGTTGCATTGGATCAATGGTAGTGATTTGATTTTGGTACCAAATTTCATAGATTTCTTTACATCAAATCTAGTGTCTATCAAGGTTTTCCATGGTTCTTTGATCCTTGGGGATTTATAAATTTTTACCATTTTTTCATTTGATTTTATGTATCTCTTTGCCTGAGTTGTGATTTTCTCCAAAGTTTATGATTCAGGTTTTTTTTGTGAATATTCTCTACTAAATAGAGTTCATATCTTGTAATTCAATTTTACCCAAGGATGTTGAAGGTTCTATAGGTTCGTTAAATAAATATTTATAAACTCTCTTCATGCTGGCTAGAGAGATCTTCCTTTACTTGGGTCCATTCAATATAAGATGACGCGCACCTAATACATAGGAAATAAAAAGGTTAGCTATGTTTGATCATGCCTTTTTTTTTAACTGTGTGATTTAAAGAAAGAAAAAAATGAATGGTTGGAGGAGCCTTAATATGCCTAGGGACACTTTTATGTTATTGTTAATTGCAAAGATTTAATCCAGACTTGGGATTTTTCATCCTATTTCTATGTTACTATCTTTTCTAAAGAATTAGTTGACTGAATTGAAGACATGGAGAAGCACTTCAAATATGAATAAGTTGTTGAAGAGAAGAAGGGGCGTGGTGATTTTATATTTTTATTTCGATTCCATCTTGATCAAAATGCACTTGACCAAAGGGAGAGCCTTTTTATTATGTGATTAAGATGAATTTGAAGGGAAACAGTCTTAGGATAAGGAAATATTAGGAGGGAGAGGGTGAGTTCTCAACCAATTCAAATGTAAGAAAAATCTGAGGTTACCTGTAGGGTTATGCATCTAATGCATGGTCTGTGAAGATAATCCTTTCTAACTTGCTTAGGTCTTGGCATTTTCTTTGGATGAGATGGTACCTTACAAATAGGTGCCTTACATACCCATGTGAGAAGGTCTTATCTTCTTCTGGGACAAGTCTTACTTTCCTTAATCTCCCCAGATTTGGATTAATGTTAAGTAGGAGATAAAATAGGGATAATAATTGATTTTAAGGACCATGATGTGTCAAACAACATGGATATTAAGGGTCATTACTATTGTTCATTACACTAGATTGCATGGAGACATGGATTTATTTCTCAAATATCCACAAACTACCCAAAAAAAGCTCAAATTCATCTCACACTTGCTAGATGTCAATGTTTACTACTCCTACTTACACTTAGAAGTGACCAGGTATGAATTTTAGCCACTTTACAACTGCTATGATGCATAAACTTATCCAAAATGTACCCAAAACTTGTCCAAAAAGGATTTTGTATAATTTTCCATGCCACACACTCGGGTGAATCAAAATATTCATATGTGGAACCTGAATTGGTATTTATTTTTCTTACAGATACGTTTTTGTTACATAATGTTTCCTTTGTTCTAGCCATATGCCAATCCATTACCATAAACTTGTTATTTTTGTGGGGAATTTTGGTGTTGTTGTTATTGTTATGTTCCTTCATGAGATGTATGGCTAGCATCTTTCTTCCATATGGGGGGGGAGGGATAAATATGCTTGCATATGTTCTTTCTCACAAATAACCATTGCGGACACAAAAATTAAAAAACTAGCAAGATCGAATCAACTGAGGCATAAGTTTCTCAGTTTCAATCTGCAAAACCTACTATATTCTATTCATGCTTAATTTTCACATCAAATCTATACTCTGTTCTAGTAATAATTTAATTTTATGGATGGACATCATAATTCAATTTTAGCTTAATGAATAACACGTTGCAATTTCACTCGAGGATTTTTTTCTTCTTTTATAATCCATGCTTGGAAGATGCCATGTAAGCATAACCAAATTATGGTATATTATTTATGGTTTTACCTAAGCATGAACAAAGTTATCATTGTTTTGTATTCTTCATGCCTTTTGTTGGCTTTTATCTTTTTCTATGGAAAATTTGCAAACCATGGTCTTATCAGTTTTTTTTGTTTGCAATATTTCATTCTTGTGAAAATGTTATTGATCAAGACATGATGGAAAACATCCGAGAAGATTAATATCTACAAGGATTTTCTTAGAATGTCTCGTTTTTGTATGAACAACTTCAAGTGGCAATGAAGGAGACTCTAAAGCATTTTGGTCAATCAACCAATGTAATTGAATGTTGGGAGAACATGTTAATTGAGAAGGGGGTTTCATATATAGTAGCAACAACTAATCTGGAAGAAGGAATTAAAGAGCATGAATATGGTTATATTGACTATGCAAGGTAATATTTTTTTAGGTATATCGTATTTAAAGTGCACAGGTATATTGTATTTAAAATGCATCTTGATCAACATTTAGATCTGCTCTATATCCAACTAGCAAGGATGCTTACTCCCAAAATGAAAGGAATGGATGAGGTGGTTGGTTGTTAAGTTCTTAACTCAAAACTTATTACCAATCAAATAGTGCCCCCCAGGATTTTAGCGCATATACTATAGATAAAAAAATATTGCAAATTCTGTTAAAATAGATGATTCTCTATAAAAAGTTACTCGATTGGTTCGTGAGGGAATCCCGCAACTTAGAACATAATGATTTGGCACCATAATGGTCATAACCTTTAAAACTTCATGTCAACTCAAGAATCATCCTACTAATGAGAATACTAAATTTGAATAAGATATGGAAATTAATTCAAGGAATTATTGTATCTCAATATGAATTAATTCAATACTAAAGTTTGAACAACTACTTTATCTTAGTATTCATTAACAGGTAAACAATTTCTCTGGGTGTTGCTCAATCTAGATGGACAAAGTGGGATCATTCATTATATTCAACCTGATTATTAGTGGTAGGAAAGATGCAAGTTCCACTATGATTAAGGTAATAATTTTGGAGAAATATCATATGCTTAACTACATAAACTATAGTCTTCTTCTTTTGGTTCAAGAAAAGGGAGTCTAATGTGTTTTGTTCCCAATGAAAATATGCCAGGTATTTTTTTTCTCAACTTCAAAATATTCTTGACTTAGGTTGGATAATGTTATAGAATAGTTTTTTACTTGGTTTGAATGCCACTGGATTGCAGCTTTGTGTCATGTGTAAGTATTATAGTTAAAACTATTCATTCAATGGCATCCATAGCATGTGTAGTTTTGAATGTTAAACACAACTTACGGGCCAAAGGTTGATCTACGTTACAATGTCATTATTGTCCTATTATGATATTAACATAACCCTAAAAAATTGCATCTCGTTGTCGAAACGATCGTTTTGCATGTCCAGAGTTCAACCCTCAGGGGAGAAATATTATGGACATTATCACCAAATTTTCCATCCCTCACTCGAAAGTATTTCGAGTGAAATTGTTTATTTTGTTTCATTGTAGAGGTTTTATTCACCTAATATATGGGAATTGGCGATATCATTTATAATGATTATTTCCATATACATTTAGTTCTTTGTTTTTTTTTTATCATGTCATATATTGCCTCATCATTAATGTCAGTTTTCAATAAATATATGGTACATTCTTTGATAATCGTGTGAATGGCCGATTCTACTTAAAATATTGTTAAGTTTTAATTCAACCTCATAATTTAGACATAATTACTCTAATGTGATGTTAAGACTTAATCCATTTTAGACATAATCAATGATTGAGTGGTAATCGAACCTTAAAGTTGTTAGAAAAACAAGATTGCAGAGCAATAACAATAAACAATAAACAAGATGCAAATATTAAAACACATTACAAGAGAGACACCAATATAACAGGGTTTTCCCAAGATGGCCTACATCCACATAGAAATTTCCTGTCCTTTATTATTATATTGTCCAACAAAATGAAGGGATACAACATGTAGCAAACCCACTGCACTTCCTCTTCACTCGCTCATAGTCTCTCTCACACAATCATATAGATCATTTTACAATGACACAATACAATACACACCCTTATTACAATGACTTCCTTTTATAAAGGAAATACCATGAGAAAATTGATCCGGATTTATGCATGAATGAAATGAAAGAACATATATAGAATCATAATCACAGACATTTTTCAAATATAACAGAGATACAGTAAACACATATTCTATTAAATTGCGGAAATAGAATAGACTATAATACAATAGCTAGAATGGTGGTAGCTATCTCTGAGAAGAGATGTGACTGCTACGCTCATTCATGCAAAGTTGAATACAAAATGAAGACAAAGGGGCCTATTTAGAATAAGAATGAGGGTGAGAACCCCAAAATTCCAAAACATAACCCTAGAAGATGACCCGTCATAAGGTTTGCGGCCCCAAGGTGGTTAGTTGAATAGTTAACTTCCCGGGGTCATAACGTTTGCATACGATCTCCGATTTGGGCGTTCGATAGCTCGTTGGAAAGGTATATCTAAGATTTACAAATTTAATAGGAAAAAAGAATGCCTCTAGTAACTATTTGGCTCCTGAATTGCCAAAAAATGTCGTTTAGGGACTCAAAACGGCCCCAGAAGTTTGGGACCTGAAAAACCGTAGAAAAATAACTAGGAAACTGCCACAATGGAAAATTGTTTTGAGCCAATGGAATAGGTGGGTGGATACCGATATCCATCTAGATCAATCCTCTCTCCTCAGGAAGCAATGGTCTCCATTGCGTTGAATCCCGTATCATATCTCGAACTGTGTGTTGAGTTAATCTCCTGGTACAACATTTGTTGAAGTGAAGAGGCTGCTTCTCTTTGGCATCCCGAGTGGGCTGTAATTGTTGTGTGGATGATTTGTTTTTGGAGGAACACCTTGAATGTGTGGCCTTGCATTGTAGAGGTACTCGGATAGATGAGGAAACGATGGCTCTATTTTCTTCTTGTGTCTGATGAGCAGAGACACCCTGTGCAGAGGGTGTGGAGGTCTATGTGATGTTATGTTGTCCTCTAGATGCAATTGTGAAGAGGAATAATTTCCTGGTGTGGGATTTTATATTCCTACCTTGAGAGACTGTAGCAGGTGCAACTTTCTCTGGGATCTGATAGAGTTGTCCTCCCAAAGTGACAATGACACTGCGAGGTCATGATTCATATACAACATGACGCTTCTACATATATGGTTTTCCTAAGAGAACATCACAAACTTCAAGTGGGACCACATCACACAGTACATCGTCTTTAAAAGGATTGATTCCATATGATAGGAGGCATTACTTAGTAATGCGGATCCCTCATCCTTGGATTAGCCAACCGATGGTGTAGGGTTGCGGGTGTGGTGTTCTTAGAAGATCCAATCTCTTGAAGACTTCTTCTAAGATCAGGTTCTTCTGGCTGCCATTGTCGACAACGAAATGTAGTGGGATTCCATTCACCCACATCTGCAAGTGGAAGAGGCGCTCCTATGCCTCTGACTCTCCAGGATCCTCTAGCTGAATATATGAGGTAGCAACAGTGGTAGTGGGGTCTGCATCAATGATATACCTCCCATTATATGTGGCTGCAGAATTGGATTTGGAATCAAAATCAGGATTTGATTCTGAATATTTGATCTCAGCCACTAATGATTTCTTTGAGCGACATTCATCAGTGTTGTGCCAAGGGATTTTATGAAATTCACACCACTTCCTGGTTTCCTTCTTTGTATTTCCACCCCCCTTCTTTGCTTGTGGTAAGGACTGGTTGTCCTTTCCTTGTCCTGTGTTTTGCGGGACAGGGTTTTCCTTGCCTTGCTTCTGTGGTGGGTGTGCAAGTCCAAAATATCGCTTGTTCTTTTGTCAAAATTTCTCCTCAATTTTGACAGCATACTGATAAGTGGATCCAAGTGAAGAGATGTCGAGGAAGTCCATCTCAGTTCAAATATACCGATGTAGACCACTGCGATATTTCACAATTAGGTGCCGCTTGGATTCCTTGATACCCAACTTTGTGTGCAAGGTACGAAATTTTTGGTGTACTTCGACACCATCTGGTCCCTTTCTTGAGGCAGAATGGTCCATTTTGTGTACTGGTCATCATAGTTTCCCATAGGGTAATACTTTTCCCTGATGACATCTATGAAAGAGGCCCAAGTGGGATTTGTTTCAAACATTCCAGACTTGTCTGATGAGTTTTTCTCACAATAAGTACTTCACCAATTTTGGACATGGGAGACTGCCTTAAGGAGTGCAAAGGTGATATTTTCCCTGTCGAAAAAATTGTGGACAAAGAAATACCCTTCTAGAACATTGAACCAATTATCTAGGGCATTTGCATTGATTTTTCCTTCAAATAAAGGAATATCAAAGTTAACTTGTACCTTGAAGGGAGTTGCATCCCTGAACTGGCTACTCATTGAAGATGCACTTTCCACGGCCGACATTCATAGAAAGATTTGGGTGAAACTATCCATCATCTCGCTCCTCTATCGCTCGAGAGCTTCCTCAAGCAACGACTTGATAGGATCTCCTGCTCCGTCATCTCTCTTTTCTTCCACCATGAGAGGTCATTTGGGATGGTGAGAATGATCAAGTGAAACTATTTCGAGACCAAACTCTCTATACTCGGACCTCGTCGGGGACATGCATCGAGAAACAATCAAAGAGCAGATTGCTCTCATACCACTGATCCAGATTTATGCGTGAAAAAAATGAAAGAACTTATACAGAATCATAATCACATACATCTTGCAAAGATAACAAAGATACAGTAAACACATATTCTATTAAATGGAGAAAATAGAACATACTGTAATACAATAGCTAGAATGATGGTAGCTATCTCTGAGAAGAGATGTGACTGCTACGCTCATTCGTGCAAAGTTGAATAAAAAATTAGGCCAAAGGGGCCTATTTATAATAATAATGAGGGTGAGAACCCAAAGATTCCAAAATGTAACCATAGAAGATTAATCGTCATAAAGTTTGCGGCCGTAAGGTGGTTAGTTGAATGGTCAACTTCCCAAGGTCATAATGTTTTCATACGATCTCCGATTTGGGAATTCGATAGCTCGCTGGAAAGGTCTATATAAGATTTACAACTTTTGATGGGTAGAATGAATGCAAATAACATCCACTTGGCCCCCAAATAGTCAAAAATCATCATTTAGGGCCTCAAAACGGCCCAAGAAGTTTGGGACCCGAAAAACCGTAGAAAAATAACTAGGAAACGACCACAATGGACAATTGTTTTGAGCCAATGGAATAGGTGGGTGGCCACTGATATCCATTCAAATAAAAAATACCATGGGATTCCAAAAACCATAGGCTTGTAAATCACCCAGTATTGACCAAGTCATGAATTTGAAATTGCAACATTTTTCCTAAATTTTCGCTATGGGGGTGCTGCCCCCAAACCCTTCCAGGGAGTGAGGGGGATCCAAATATAGTCGTTGCCCCCCCTATACCTCCATAATGACTATAGTGAAGAAGAAATACCCTCACACCCTCCCATCAGGTGTTGGGATCCAAACACGACTGAAACAAGAACTTGTCTGAATCAAGAAGATCATGATCCACAACAAAAAAAATTGATGTGTTGTATCATTGTGTGAGTGTGAGAGGGAATATTCATGGTGTGAGAGTAATTCATACAATAATTAGTATGAGTGAGAAATGATCTTAGGTGTGAGAGGAGAATAGGTTTGCAAGAGAGGTTAGGGATGTGATAGAGTAGATTTACATTTAAAAATAAATAAATAAATGTGTAATCATTGTTTATCTTGAGAGACAGCCTATATCCTAAAAATTTTGAGGAATGCCAAGAACATACTCTAAAAGTCTCTAAAATATGCTCAGAATGAAATAATCATTGTTTATGCTCAGAATGAAATATGCTCAGAATGAAATATGCTCAGAATGTGTAATCATTGTTTATCTTGAGAGACAGCCTATATCCTAAACATTTTGAGGAATGCCAAGAACATACTCTAAAAGTCTCTAAAATATGCTCAGAATGAAATAAATATAACTCAATTTTCCTTAAATCCCCAATGTTGTTTTCAACCATTCAAAATATCCCTATGCATTCTTAAGTCCCCAAAATGCTATAATAATGGGTATGAGGGATTTCAAGGCAATTATGTGTCCTAATATGACACATCATTTAAAAATTTGATATATTAGAGACTAGCATTTATCCATCTTAATTTTGTCTTTATCAAGCATCGGGAGGGATCAAATCTATTGAGCTGCAAACCTTTCCTTTGGATTAGGACTCTAAAATGGGTTTTCACCTCAAGGAATTTGATACCTCTTAGTGCTTGATAGAGATAAATTTAAGATCGATTTATGCTGGTGTGTCAAGAGAATAGCATGAGTCCCATTCAATCTTCTTCCTCAAGATGTCTATTTCCTTAGTTAACAGGGACCCAAAGTTACAACAATTTTGGCATTGTATGTCTTTTGAATAGGTGCGATATTGAATTTGAAATGGTCAATGATACTTTCTATTAAACCATGATAAGAATCAATGCTTAATTGGATTTAGAGAGACATGCTTAATGTTTTCCTACTTTTAAGAACTTATGGCCTTAAGTAGTGCCTTGTCAAGGAGTTATCCATTCCCATTCCTTGAGGTGTGTACACATACTTCAACGGTCCCACTGAATCAAATATATAGGATATTTTCTATCACTTAATCAAAGTTTACTTTCTATCTTGGAAACACTCTCATTGGATACCTTGCAAATGAAGAAAGAGAGAATATATTATAAAGAGGAAAATATGACTAATAGTTTATATTTGTCAACTAGAAGAAGATACTCATGTTTATTTCTCAAAAGTAGTCTTTTCTTTGTAGAAATGACAAATACCTTGGCTTTCACATTGTTTAATGGGGAAAATATCTTAAGGGACAAGAAAAATGATTTGCAACTAGTTGTGGAATTTGCAAGATAAACATTTGTATAAGTATCTTAAATTGTTTATGAATAATTGAACATGGTCTATGATACTTATCGACCAATGATTTTGTTATATCATTAGTAAATAATTATTCATTGATGATTGAAAAGATATTTGTTGGTGGCCTATGGATAATCTGTTCATGGATGGTGGGTAATTTATTTCAATGCATGTGCATTCTAGAAACATTTCAGGTCACTCTAAAGATTATAGATGGTTTTGTAGTGTTCAACACAAGTATGAGAACCATTTTTTTTAACTCAATGTTCACACAAAAAATTAGTAACCAACATTTTGCAATGATGATTCATGCTTTCAACCGATGCCTTTATCTTGACATTATTTTTGTTGACTTGTTATATGTGGCAACTAGTTCTAGATCATGTCATTTTATACACATACTTCAAATGCCTTACACACGTATTAGACAACTGCATGCTTAAATTGATAAGGATGGGTTGTATGAGTGGTTGTGATGTAATTCTTCTTAACAAATCTGCCAAAATATTTTATGTTCTTTGTGAACTATGTTTTGCATTTGTACATGGGTAATTTTTTTGTAGTTTATGTTAATGATGGTCTTATTTTCACCAAGACATCACTTTGGTTCTGAAAACCTTACATGACCGGAAGCATTATGTGAACTTTGGTTCTGGAAACCTGACATCACCACAAGTTTTATGCCAACTTGGAGAAACATACATTTACCATGAAATGCATTAGGTACCTATGTTTCATCATTGATGAGATGGGTGATCTAGAGATGGTACAAGTCATTAAAGAGTGGTTGATCCTAATCAACATCATTGAATTGTGAATATTTCTTTGTGTGGAAAATATTTATAGATAGTTTGTTTTGGGATTGCTGATGCTATGCACCTACTTCATGCACTCTTGCACAAACCGCCAAGAAACTGATGTTTCAATGGAATACAACATAGTAATAAACGTTTAAAGAAATTAAGTGCAAATTGTGCACAATGCTATCCTTGCACTTGCTTTTTATCAGCAAGATTTAGTTTGATGTGTGAGTATGAGCTTGAAGTTGTTCTTAATCAACACATACACCTAGTTGCATATCACTATGAATTATTCAATGATTAGCTTATGAGTGTGAGATCTATGTGATTGTTCATGGTATGAGACAACGGTGACATTACATCTTGGGTAAGGAGACAATTATTTATTCTGACAATAAATACTAGGAGTTTGTGCAAACACTAAGAAAACATTGCATTTTGTCAACATATGTGTGTGTTGCATGTAGACATGCACATAATTTGAATGATTTAATTTAAGATATTGCATAGCTCTCAAGATAATGGACTAGTAACATAGTACTATTGATGGATCATTACATTCTACCCTTGGATGTGAAATAAAATTGAACTAAGGACTTAGAAAGGTTTGAAAATATGTTGGCCCTAGGAAATTGTGTAAGAATATGGTATGAAACTTTTGAAGAATCTGGCCGCAATGTGAACATGGCTATGACAAAGTAAAGTAGAGAAGGGATCAAATATGGAATTTTGGCCAGTTTTAGGGGAAACATTAAATGTAAAGGGTGAGTTAGTTAGAAAAGATATCCACTTATGGGTAGTGGGCATGAATGTAAAGTTGACCGTAGAGCCTATATGAATGTAAAGGGGATTCTTTCCAAGTAGGGTGATCTTGGGTTGTTCTTGATGGGATATTAGCGGGTTCTTGATGAGATTTTTGAGTGATCTTAATTGGATCTTGGTCAATCAAAATGAGTTGTATTCATGAGTAATTCTTGAGCACATCTGTAATTTTGTATGATGTAGTGTAATGATGAATAAGAGTCATGAAGGGTATGAAATGTTGATCCGTAGGCTATGTGAGAAGACAGTGTGATGGAGTTTTGATGAACAAGTCTATAGGCTGTGTCCATAGACCAAAAATATTTCAAGACATGACTTATGCCAGATGAAGAGTGCTTTTGTGGTTTTTTCCCATATGGGTTTCCACGTTAAAACCTTTGTGTCAATGGTGTATGTTTATTTTATGTTTGAAGCTTTGTGTTTTGTTGTGACTGATAATGCTTATGCTAAAATGGAATAATGGTTTTGTAAATATGGTAGATATGATTTAGATATATATGTTTCATATGTTGTTTTTATCTATCGATGATTGTTCCTCAATATGCATGCTTGGGTAGTCTATCGAGTTCTTCCATGGAAAGATCCCCTTCCATCACTAAAGAATCATGGTTCCTGTAGTCCTTATAGGTATGTCAAGTGATACTTCACTTGTGTAAGACGTGTTTCCAACGAGGTTATGCTCTATCGGGATGGTACCTTGGGTTTCATTGTTTAGGTTGAAGGTTGAACCTAGTTAATATGAAAGCGATCCAAACAATCGTTCCATTTCCGAGACTAGGATCATAGTGAAGGGGACATGTTTTGGAATCCGACGAAGCTAAATATCTAGGATTGGGTGTACTACAAAGCTAAAGGATTTACGTAAGAATAAAGTGAGGTCCATAAATAACTCTGACATAATGGTTATAAAGGTATGTTTACTCAGGTATTCATGAAATATTATTTAGTGAATTTTCTATTATGGAGAACCCAAAGAGTGGACTCCTTAGCTAATCCAATCGTTGGAGAGTGTCATTAATATTATCTCTAGGTCTATCAACTTCTAGGTCAATAGTTTTATGGAATGATATATTACTAAGAAAGTTTTCGACATGTTCAATTCATATAGTGATGTGGAGAGAGATTTCTTCCAAGGACCTAAAGGCCGATATTTGGAATCCCTAAAGTTGTGGATCAAAATGCTGGTGTGTGAGAAAGGGACCTCAAGGATGGAATCTGACGTGTAAATCACTATGTGCGGGGTACATGGTTCATAATAGAAGGAAGGTGTGAAAATGATGCAAAGAGTAAGCTGAGATGCTCCCAACCAATAGCGAGACTGGCGAAGAGGGTGGCCTCCTAAGGAGTGGAAGAATATTCTAGTCAGGGAAAAGAAGAAGAATTGCCATAGGAAGAGAGAATTGCAGTGTGACTGAAAGAGGGGACTATGAGTTGGTTCCATAGCTCGACTAAGAATATTGCAACAAAGAGGGGAAATATAAGTTTATCTATGAAGATGAAGAAGAGGCACTAATATCCCCATCATATCAGAAAAGAATGCATCATACCTAAGTCCTTCATTTCGAACTCGGTAGCAAGCTTCCTCTTCATATCAACAATCAGCCCATCCATACCTATTACAAACAAATCATCATCATACAGTAGGAGCATCACTGGGTTGCCATCTTCAACCTTGTAGTAAAGGTTGGAATCTGCTTTAATTTTGGTAAAGCCCAAACTAGATAGAAAGATGTCAATTCTGTCGTACCATGTCCTGGGTGCCTGTTTCAAACCGTTCAGGGATTTCTTCAATATACACACATAAGACTCCCTGTCATGTGTCTCAAAACTGAGTGGTTTCTCCACGTACACTTCCTCTTCTACTACACCATTCAAGAAAAAAGGCTTGACATCCATTTGGTGTATCTTCCATTTCATCACTGCAGCCAAAGAAAGTACTGATCTGACGGAAGTGTATATGGCTATAGGTGCAAAATTTTCTTCATAATCTATTCCTTCTTTCTGGGAGAAACCATGAGCAAAAAATTTTGCTTTATATTTTTCAATGCTACCATCTGCAACATGCTTGATCTTGTAGATCCATTTGGAAGTTATGACAGACTTCCCTTTTGGTCTTGGGACAACATCCCAAACATCGTTCTTCATGATCGATTGATACTCTTCAATCATAGTATCCTTCGATTCTTTCCGTTCTATCGATTCTTCATAATTGGAAGGTTCTTTATCGATGAAATCACATAATAACACTACATATTCAGAGCAGGATCTAGTCCTCTTTCTTTCTCTATGATTTTCTTCTAGAGCCCAATATATTTTCACACCTTGGATAGCTTCTCATACCCAAGCGGGGTTCTTCTTATGAGGACTCTTCTCCTGAGGTGGATCTACAGGTTCTTAATGTTCTTCAAATTCTCGATCTTCTTCTTGAGTTTCTTCGTTCATGGTTGTGTCATGAATTCTGGGTGCTTCCTATTCTTTAGGAACTTCAATGGGTCTCTATCTGGATTTGTTGTAAGCCGTGTCTTCATCAAATGTCACATCCCTACTGATTTCAATCATCTTGAATCCTAGGAAGTATATTCTGTAAGCCTTCAAGCTTTCAGAGTATCCCACAAATATACCCTTCTTTCCTAAAGGATCTAAATTTTTCCTCTTCTCTTTTTGAATGTGTATGTACACTACACAGCCAAATATTTTGAGATGGCTGACTTCTAGTTTCTTGCCGAAAAATACTTCTTTAGGTGTCTTGTTCTCGAGTACTCTATGTTGAGTACGGTTCTATACATACACCATTGTTCTAGCAGCTTCTTCCCATAGATGCATGGGAATATCTTGATCATGAAGCATAACTCTTCCAACTTTGATGATAGTTTTGTTCTTCCTTTCTGCAATCCCATTTTGTTGTGCATTATATGGAGTGGACAACTCCCTCTCAATCCCTGAGTCTTTGCATAATTCTTTGAATTCATTTGATGTGAATTCTCCGCCATTATCTGATCGAAAGGTCTTGATCTTATTTTCTATGTGGTTCTCGATCAAGGCTTTGAATTCCTTGAACTTACTAAATACTTCATCTTTTTTCTTCATGAAGTAAATCCATGTCTTCCTAGAAAAGTCATCAATGAAAGAAACATAGTATACATACCCTCTTAGTGAACTTGATGACATTGGATGGCATACATCAGAGTGGATTATTTCCAAGATTCCTTTTGCTTTGCTCTCTCTACTTGGAAATGTATTCTTTGTGTTCTTTCCTTTCGCACATCCTTTGCAGACTCCTTCATGTTTTTCTTGAATTTCTAGAAGACCTTCAATAGCTTTGCTTGCAAGTGGTAGTGCTCTGTAATGCACATGTGCAAGACTTCTATGCCAAATTTTATTTGTCTCTACTGTGTCATGGACCAAGGCTTGTTCTGGATGGCCCTTCAATTTGTATAGACCTCCTTCTTGTTCCTCAATCACTACTGCATCATTAATAGTCTTTCCCTTTGGCCACATGATGACTTGGCCATCTATAAATACAACCCTCATTCCTTTCACATCTAATGCAGATATGGAGAGAAGGTTCTTCTTTAGTCCTGGTACAAACAATACTTCCTTCATTGTCATAGACTTTCTAGAGTATAGCTTATAGGAGGATTCACTACCTTTTATTGGATACCGGTAGTCATCCCCAAGTTTCACCTTGTTAGGTGAGTCATGTTCTGATAGTTTCACTAAGGATTCCTTGAATCCTGACATATGTTTGGAATCCCCATTGTCTATAAGCCAAACATTGCTTCCATGAGTAATGTTTCTCGTGAGAGCAGAAATCAAAACATATTCTTCATCACTTGAATAATATTCACTTTCATATCTGGTTCTCTTTGTAGAAGGTTCATCATCCTTTGCAACATGAGCATGATGTCTTCTCTTGTTTCCCTTCTTCTTATGGGAGTTAATCTTGTTTCTAGGATAGTCTTTGGCAAAGTGTCCTCTTTCATCACATGTATAACATCTTAATTTAGATAAGTCTTTTCTAGTGATATCTCTTTGATGAGAATGCTTACCTCTGGGGTGATGAGAACTTCTTTTGGTTTTCTTGGAGTGTATCGTGAGAGCTTGATCTTCACTTACCATCTTTTCTTCTTGAGCTACTATTCGAGCTTCTTCGTGAGAGCATTCTTCCCATAGTCTGTTGAACTTGACTAACTTCTTTCTGTCACAAATTCCTTCAATAAAGGAGTCCCATGATCTAGGGAGACCATTCAAGGTGGTCATTACAATCTCTGCATTTTCTACTTCTTCATCTACTACTTCTAGTTGTTCCTTGATATGAGAGACCCTTGTAAAGTAAGACTGGATGGTCTCTGCATTCTGGACCTTTACATTCTTTAGTTGGTTTCTCAGAGTCATCTTCCGATTTATGTTCTTCCCTTCAAATAATTTGGTTAGGGAATCAAACATAGCTTTAGATTTATTTAGGTAGGACACCTATGGTATGAGGTGATCCTTGATTGAATCAGCAATAATCCTCTTTTCCATAACCAACTTCTTCTTTTGTAAGGCCTTAGCCTCATCTCCCTCTGGTACTGGAACCTCCTCATTGATGTAGGAGGCCAACACATTTTCTTCCAGGACCAGGGAGATCCTATACTTCTAGGCTCGGAAGTTATCAACTACCTCAATATTTTCATCAAGCATGGTATGATGAGACATCTTAACTGAGAACCTCAAATGGAAATACAAAAGATTTAAATATTACCAGGTCAAGATGTCGGATCTTGATTTGGGGCTGAAATTCTGCAGCGCGGGTTCAGGAGTAGATTAGGGTTTTTCTTTTCTGGAGTTCTATCCAACCAAATGCTTTGATCTT
Organism: Pseudotsuga menziesii; assembly: GCA_001517045.1. NCBI lineage: Eukaryota > Viridiplantae > Streptophyta > Pinopsida > Pinales > Pinaceae > Pseudotsuga > Pseudotsuga menziesii. Next base: position 138,929 of record LPNX010672709.1, on the reverse strand, counting down.
GATCTCTAAACTCGATTTTCAGGAGGATATCAATCCAGGCCTGGGCTCACTAAAAAATTCGACTTCTGTGGAAAGCCCTAATTTTCAGCAGTAGTGTCAGGTCCAAAACTGAAAAACCTCATAATTGGATTTTGCTTCGACAGAAAGATGCACCCTAGGGAGGAGAGTTATTCCAACCTTTTTTTTTTGAAAATCTATGGAGAGAGATCCAAAAATTAGGAAGCCCTAGTTCCCGCAGTTGCACAGTGTCTTCTTCTCCGGTTAGCTCTGATACCATGTTAGATTTTTAACATTAAGCTAGCATTACATTAGGATCTTTAACTAAGAGAATAAGAAGCACAACAATCAAACACAAGAGACAATGAACATATTGTTTTTCCTCAGGGAAACCATAAATAGAGAAAACCCCGCAACTTCCTCAGAGATAGAATTAGCACCAAAAGTAAGAACCCAAAACAGTAAGATGATCTCCCGACAGTAGTGACCTCTTTCTTCCTAGACCCAATGTCTTATTCTTCCTCAGCTATGCGCTACAACTGAGTGTGAGTGAGTGTGTGATAAATAGAGAGGCTATCTCTCTATTTATACTAATTCTCGACTTGACTAAACCCTACTAGGGCTGACTTCTCTAGGAGAGTCTAATAACCCTAGTGCCCCAGAACTGTGAGGACTTTAACCCTTGATCAATAGGAGGGTTACCCATAATGACTTGACATGACTTGTTTACATAATAGAACCTCCCGATAGGAACATCAAGGCATGACATGACTCAAGTACATCCCGGAATAAACATCAGGTTACAATACATAAGAAATACAAGTGAATACATTCCGAAGTTACATATGCATCAACACTATCCTATCTCCTTTTTTTATTACCAGTGCTCCTTTAGTGATCTTCTACCACATTTTTCCAAATGTAGACAAACGGGCGCTTTCTCCCAACTTTCTTGTTGAGATAAAATTTCTTTTCATCGCAAGAATATGCCTTACATCTTTTATCATCCATTCATTTCCATTATTTAACTTAATATGTACCTTTCACATTCCAACAATTTTACATGGTTCATCATACCCCAATAAAACATGTACAAAATCAACTGGAACATAATCATGAAATAAATTCCTATGGGGTGTAACTGACATGAATCCCTTGAATATACTACCCGGTAATTACTAGTATTATATAATGCAAGAATCAAATCATATTGTAACACATCACCTGCTACATTTTCTTCCTGAGTAGTCTCCTACTACACATCTCCTTTCTTTTTTGGAGCTCTGTAGTCTTTCTTCAAATTCCCTCTCTTACCACAGTTCCAACACTTTATATTTCCAAACGTGGAATTGGATATTCCCTTTCTAGGATTGATGTGATTACTCGGGTTCCTTTCTCTCTCCCTCTCTCTTCCTAAGCTCTTCATGGTTAATTCATTACCTCATGTCTCACCTTTTCTTTTTCTTCACATTTCCTCACTAAGAATAACACCTACAACATCATCAAATTTCAAAGTGCATGAAATAGGGACATAGTTACCTACATCGATGACCAATTTTTTCCATTCTTTTGGAAATGACCACACGATTAGAAGAGCCCTAACCTTATATTCAAAGTTCACTTTTACAAAAATTAGCCGACTAGTAAGCATATTAAATTCACTTAAATGGTTAGCAATAGATCTACCTTCTGACATCTCCATATTAAATAAATGCTTCATTAAAAATACCTTGATGGAAGCCAAGGGTTTTTCATAGATCTTAGCCAATGCACTCATCACACCCTCTATTGTCTTTTCTTTTTAGATATCAAAAGCCACCGGTGAAGCTAGACATAGTCGTATTGTTCTCAGTTCCTTTCTGTCAAGAACCTGTTGGTTTTTTTGGATCATATTAGCTTAGTTAGGATATTTATCTGAAAGAATAATAAGTACAACAATATGCATAAGATAGAACAGATACACAAGACACAAAGATTTTCACTAAGGAAACCATAAAGGAGAAAACCCCGCAAACTTCCTCATAATAGTACAATCATAAAGATTGTGTCATAATATTATCAAACCCAATAATAAAAAGTCTCCAACATTTATATATCTCTCCTCCTTGTCTCCCTCTCTCTCTCTCTCATGCGAACTTTGGTGAGTGTGAGTTGTGTCTAAATGAGGGAGGGTGCCTCCCTATTTATACTAATCAAGTGACTAACCTATTACATGACTGGGGATAACTTATTACCCTAACAGGGCTGACTTCTCCTAGAGAGGTTCCAAAAATACATTACATGATGTTTCACTGGGGACTATTTCCCCAACTTACAATAGAGATTGTACCTCAAGGTCTATGCACAATAATGGCATCCTAAAAGGAGTTAAACACATTTTTCGATGGGGGTACAACAACATATAATGATAATATACATCAGCATATCTTCTGAAGTTACAAATACTGTAAGATTTTGGAATGCACAACATCACAACAAAATTTATGAGTCATGTGACATTCCATCCTATATATAGACATCAAAAACAATCTCACTTAGAATTATTTTCACAAAGAGATAGCAAGAATAGAGAATAAATATTGGATAGAAAACTAGAGGAAAATCACTCCAGTGGGAAGTTTTCCACTCTGATTATTGAGAAAAAACCTACTACAATATATAGGGATTATTACATGCAATACCTTGCGTAAATACCATGGGTCAAACAGTCTGAGTAGATCACATTAATGTTGGCTTATCTTGACTAATTCCCCTAATCTATGACATTGTGTCAAGTGTAACTCCAAGTAGTGGCCATAATGAGGAAAAATGAACCTAGATGGACTGTGAAGTGGTTAGGCTAGTCAACAAGTGTGAAAAGAACCATTGTGAGGGCACTAAAGGTGTTTTAGTGACTTGGTTTTGGACCATTAATGAGAAAATTAACCAAATCCTCAAGAGGGCACACCTAGTCTCCTTAAAACAAGTAAATGCAATAACTACCCCATAAATGTAGAATAGAGGGCCACATGGACTGCATAGAACAAGGAAAGGAGTGGGTAACTATAAAAATAAGCTTTTGTGGCATAAACACTAGTCTAAGTGGGTCAAATGTGGACAAACTAGGATCTAAGACACTGGACTAGGAACTAGAACCATTTTCACATGGAACAACTTACACTAAACTCTTGGAACCTTATCCAAAGATTATTAACCAACTTCTAGATGGGAAATATGTTCCAAACCCCCTGAATCAAAAATGGTTGTGAGAAACTATTGAGGGTCTATTACCTTGTATCCTAGTGTAATATGTTAGCCCGTATCCAGGTTAAGTAGGAAGATGTTCCATCTTCAAAATAATAATGTATAAATATATAATAATTGAGTAGATGTTGATTACAATGGATATGGTCTCCATAAATATGGATTGGCCATCAAATATGGAAGAGACATTTCTCTTCATAACTATATTTAATAATTAATTACTATTACTAATGGTTATAACCTATTTATTTACTATTTTATTATTGTAACATTTCCTTCCCCTTAGGAAAGCTTTGTCCTCAAAGCTTAGATTATTGTTGTCATCTTTTCATTCTTGTTTTGTGTTGAAACAATGTCATTACTTCCTTTATGCATTTTTTAGAACTTGTATTAGGTATGTGCTTGGTCTTTACGCAATAATTTGTCATTTCCCTTTCATTTGTAACTTGAATTTGTAATCCATTATGTTTATTATTGTTGTCCCATTTTCCATGTACATGAATATGAGGAATATTTTTGTGACTGACCATATCAAGCTTTGTTTTAGAAATTGCTTGTCCCACGATACTTATCCTGCATATCCCAATCAGAATTGCTTAGTGGGGCTTTGTTCCGGCTGGATAATTTTGATGTCATCATGTAATGTTTCCCTTTTATTATCCTTACGAGTTATCTCAAGAAGTGACGTCTCTTGAGGCTTCTCACACTTTAAGTCGATAGATAATGTTACATTTAGGTTTCTCCAGGGTGGTAGAACAGTTAAGGTTGAAGATGAATCTATGATATTTGATTTATTTGAATTGGATTCATTTGCATACTTTAAGATCCATATTTTGTCATTGTATGTATCATACTTATTGTCAATGACACTATATTGACTCTTATTATGATCTTGGTTGAGCTCATTTTTATTTTTATCAACTAAATTATCGGTATTTTGGTCATCCATAAGATATTTTGTCTCCTTGTCTTGTTTATTGTCTTGATCAAATTTGTTTCTCATTTTTGTTGACATATTGGTCCAACATATCTGAGTTGATAATATGGTTTGTACTAGACCTTAGTTTTTGTAACAATTATATTATTGTATTATGGTTCTATGTCATCATGCTCAAGTTATGTGCCATGGTGCTTGGTACAACCGTATCCGGTTGGACTATTAATAGTTGAATTTGACTTTCATGTTCAATGATAAATAGGAATAATATATTAGATGATGGTTATAAAATTACAATAAGCTCGCCTTTATAAGTCTTGAGCAAGCATAGTGAAGGGTTACGCCCTTTCACTAGTAACTTAATAATATATTTATTTATAAATAATAATATTAATTAAATATTCACAACATTGCCTTCCCATTAGGAATGATTTGTCCTCAAAGCTTGAGTATTTTCCTAATGTCGTCCTTCATTTTGATTCAACGTCGATATTAGAGTCAGACGATATTTCTTGTGTAGAGACTTTCACTTTCTTTCCATCGATGATTCTTCACTGCATTGTCTGATTGTTCCTACATTTATGTCCTGGGGTCCAGTCATCACCGCATCAACGACATATAGTTTTCTTCTTTTTTGTATTATCAGAGTAACTGTTAAATGACTTTGACCTATTTTCAATTTCATAGGCATATGATTGAGGTTTGTGTTATTGATGGTCAGATGACCAATTATCTTCACAGTACCTATATTGTGTCTCTTTTTCTTGTCGATATTGATTATTGCCTCTTGTTTTTATTCCTTCTAATTTTCGTTCTGCATATTTTGCTTTATGTCTTTCTACTTCTATGTTAGGTATGTCATGCAACTTTAATTCTTTTTGGAGGTATGGTTTAAGACCTCCTAAATAGGTTTCAAGTCTTGTTGGCCTGATTTTATGACCTAGGCCAACAAGGAGATTATGCCCACACAATCAGCTTAAAGCAGCTTCCGGTGTGTTTGAAATAGAAAAATCTTGCAGGTTATGGTCCTGCTACCAACTGAATTTTTCTCTTAAGGATAAACTAAAATTCAGTAAAAATCTATCCTAATGTTAGCTCTGTTTAAATAAATCCTAAAATTGGCTTGCAACTACCTAAGTTATCCTACAATTGCTTTCTTAAGGAAAGTCTCCGATTTCTAAAGATTTTATATTTAATATTCTAAATATAAAATAATATTAAAATTATTCTAGTTTTACACAATTTCTATTTAACAGCTGTTAAATGTAAACTATACTAAGATAATACTAACTAAACTATCTTAACTATCTTATCTATCCTATCCCAGCTGAGAGCGATTTTTTGAATATTATATTAATTATTAATTAATATAATGATGAAGAGAAAGATAAGGAGTAAGATCTAAATGACAATATTTAAACCATGCACCCTAAATCATTCTGCTATAAAATACCTCGACATAAAAACTGAAATAAGCAATTACTTCGAATTTTCTGAATTGTTTAATTAATTAACAACTAATAAACAATATTAGATATTTGAATGAAAGATAATGTCAAAAATGAAATCATCGCAAAAATACACATGAGATCAAACAGACATAAATATATATATCATTATATCTTGAATTTCAGTAGAAACACTGATTAATTCAGTTTCAATAACATATTGATCCAAATACAATATTGTGTTGACAAAGTTTAATACTGATTAATGAACACAAGCATAACCAAGTATACTGCATCAATATAAAAAGTAGAATATTATATACTGAAATATAAAATGAGTATTCAAAATAATACCGATCAACGATATCAATATGAAGATTTCTAGTCACATTCCATTTTCAAAGATAAAACTCCAGCCAGGAACAAAACTAGTTATCAAAACAATATTTCAAATATGTTTCTCTTCAGTCACTCCATCCCTCTTTCATCAAAATTACTAGTTTAAATAATCCTACCAGTCTTTCGATTCAGTTTTTCCATAAATGTTGTATGCAATACTATAGGAGTCTTATCACTATCGAATCTTTCCAACAGACACTTGTCACTATAGGATAACAATAATAAAAACAACTAGCCTGAAACATCTGCTAATTTAAAGGAGCTTACATATTCGTGGCTGTGTCGGAATTCCATTCTTTATGAAACATCAACGTCTTCCAATTGAAATACAAAATATCCTGAATCGGTAGAGGATAGTGATAGCATGCCCACCTATTTAAACAAACAAAAGAATTTCATTAAAACCAACTTTAACAGAAATAACAAAAGAAACCATAAGTTAATGCGTGCCTGTAAAATCTGTGATTTTTCAGGCATGCACAAAAAAGATTTTATTACCTGTTGACAGAGAGATAAACCAAATAACTGGAAATGGAAATAATCATCAGGTTCTATTTTGTAAATCGACCACTCTTCTGGCTTCAGATAGTTTGGCTTTGAGCCTGATGATCACTAGCTTTTGTTTTTCTACTTGTTCAAGCAAATGTTGGTTTGTACCTATCATTGACTTTTTTTCTTTCTTGTATTCATTTTTCTTGATGTTCATCTCTTTCCACCTATTAATCCAGCTTAATAGATCTGCCTTAAATGTCTTATTCTCCTCGTCTTTCAATGTTGCGCTTGCTCGACACTCCTTTAGTTCATGTTTCAATTCAGCAATATTAGTCTCATACACCCTATCAAGGACCTGTTGGAGAGTTTCTTCCTCCTTGTCATGACACGAATCAGCTGCCTGAGAATAATCAAGATTATCTATGTCTTGACCAGGTGATGGAAAACTCATAAAAGATGGCTCGAGACCCTAACCATAGGCGTCCATACACGATGGAGTAGCTTCTACCTTACTCGACTCTGTAATGTCTTTAGCCAATTTTGCATTATTATTCTTTATAAGAGTAGGTTCATCCATATGAGTAGTTTCGGGAACCAATGATGGAACATCGTCCTCAAGATGGACAATCACTGGCTGAGTACTTTGTTGAGTAGCCATAGGAATAGAGGTTGTAGGTGCATTATTCATGCTTCTAGTAATTCTTCTCGTACGAACAAACACAATATTTTTTGATTCAAAACCTCCTCTGTCACAACACACCTACCCTAGTTGTTCTAGTTTATGCATGGACTCATCGCCATGTTTTCGAGGAGTATTCAGCTCAGAGGGATTTTTATAATCAATAGCATTAACATATTCATTTTTGGTTAATTTTCCCTCTGCCTTTGCAGGTGTACTACAGCGTTTATCAGATGGGGATTTTTTCAAGGTTGTTTGAGAGTAACAGGGAGCTACATTCCTGACCCCATCATCACTGATACAAGTATTCATAGGTTGATTGGCTTCCTGAAGTTCTTTATCCTTTGATTCAGCCTCATGAACATTACCAACTTCGTATTTTACTGTAGCTTTTCGTTTCCTATGGGTCTTTGGGGGAGGGTTTGGCCAATATTGAGTCGGCCGTAATTGACACTCAATCAAAAACTCATCCCACGATTTACAATTAAGAGACAGTTGATGCTGTATTATAATTTTGACTAAACCATGATGAAATAGACTTTTATCAGGATTACCTATGGTAGTTTGAACTGAATGTGACATTTTCTTCAGACTTTGCAATAGGTAAAATGGAAGATTAAGTTTACAGGCTTTTAATGTTAACAGTAGTCGTAGGTGATAATAATGCAGGTGAGAGAATTGTCCATCACATGATACGTACCTGACCAAGATCTCATAGAATGCTCACCATTCTGGCTTCAGAAAATTAACCGAAACCCCAATTTTCAGTTTTGCACTAGCTGGCAAGGGCAACAGCAAGGTGTTAGAATAATCAACCCATAGTTTACTACCTTAGACATTAATTCCATTATTTTTGTCTTATTTGCCTAGTTCATGAGTCCCACCTTGTGCAAGTTGTCATTTACCTATCCATAGAGGTCAAACTTGCCATATTTGACTCATGTAGCGCTTGGGAAATCCCAAGGAATCAAATCTGCTTTATTCCTGGCCTCCTAGGTGCCTATCTACTTTTTTCTGCTTTATTGCCTGCTTTTTCAGTGTTTTAAGGCAAATGGGAAAGCTAGACTAGGTGAGGTGAACTAGTTTTTTGTCCTCTTCATCCTCCACTCTTTTCTCCATGCAAAAGCATGTATGAGCTTCCATTCCACAACTCTTTAGCTTTCCTAAGCCATTTTGCTAATTCGTGAGCTCCATGACAGATTTGGGATCAGCTTTTTACACCTATGGGGGATTTGCTTAATTATAGTAAGCCTGCTTTATGCTATATTCGATTTACACCTCATGCATTCGAATCCCTGATGTATGTTATTTATTCAGAAACCTATTATTATACAGGGTTGGCTATTGTACACTTATGCAATACTGTTTAGTGTTCAGCTCCAGTTTCAATCTCTTTTGTGAGTGATTTTGCATGATCAATTGTTAATTGTTATGAGTAAAATTAATCTATCACTGAGTTCAATTTCCACATGGTATCAGATCCACTGTAGATTGTTTCTCTCCTTCAAAAATTGTTTTGCAGGTTCGACATCAGTGACTGGGAGCCTTCTATTAACAGCCGGGACATATTTTCTAAGCTATGGATCAATCGCAGAAAACTATCTTGACTCCTTTCAATTTATTTGAATGGAAAGCAGAGATGGAGATACTGTTGAGAGTGAAAGGCCTCTACAGGGTGACTATGGAAACAAAAGCAGAGCCCAATGTAGCTGCAGAGAAGAGAAAATGGCACAACAGGAGGGATGAGGCCTATGGTCTCCTGTGTCTGAGTATTTCCAGAGACCTCCTTTTCCATCTTGATGGATTGACATTACCGAATGAAGTATGGGAGAATCTTGCTGATATTTTTGGAAAGACAGATGAGATGAGGGGACATCAAATAAAAAATGAGTTGATTTCTCTGAGTCCAAATAGCTTTGAATCCCTGCAGCTATATTTCTCCAACTTCAAAGCACTAGTTTTGCAGCTGAAATAGTGTGGTATCGAAAAGAAAGATGATCATCTCATTCTGGCCATCCTCTCGAAGCTAGGCCCTGACTATTCAGTGTTTGTTTCGACCTTCTATGCCACAAAACTGACAGCTCGAACCTGGAAGATGCCTAGCCTTGCAGATTTCATGGAATCTCTCACACAAGAACAAGACAAGCTGGTGATGATGGGCACCATCAAACCATCCAAAGATCAAGCTTTGATTGCTAGAGATTCGAAGGTTGATTCAAAAAGCAAAAATAAAGCTAAAAATCCACCTGAGCAAAAGAGAGACAAGAAACAGTCTCCGAAGGATCCACAAGGTCCCAAGAAGAACTACCAGAAGAAGAAAAACAAAGGTGAAATGAGCAAGTGCACATACTGCAATAAGGGAAATCACTCTAAAAGCTCTTGAATGAAAAAGCAGATTGATATGCTGACCCAACCCCTGGAGAAGAATGGCATCTCCCTTCCAGAAAACTCAAAGAAGAGAGGAGGATCAAGTTCAGATGACAGAGAGAGAGTTCATGCATTGGTTGCTGGCACATCTAGCTCACCCAGTTTTATCATTGATTCTGGAGCTTCAAGACACATGGTTTCGACCAAGGAGGCCTTCTCCTCACTTGACAAGTCAAAAGGACCATCTATAGTACTGGGAGATGACTCTCTCACTGAAAGTTTGGGCAAAGGGAGAATATATTGATCATGGTCAGTTCAGCAATGTGTTGTATGTGCCTAGTCTTTCCTCCAACCTTCTATTAGTGTACCAGATGAATCACACTAGGTATCCTAAAAAGGTCATATTCTCCCCTGATGAAGTTGAGATCACAGAGATCTCAAGTGGTAGAGTCATTGCAAAAGGAGTTGCGAATCATGCTCAAAAGGTATACATGTTCTCACACTTCCTACTTTACTCAAACCCCTCTGCTCTTCTTATCCATGCTAATGAAGCTAGCAAGATCTAGCATGAAATATTTGGCCACCTTAATTACAACTATCTTTCTGATCTTAGTGAGAAATAAATGGTCATAGGGTTTCCCAAGATAAAATTTTCCAAAGGAGTCTGCCAAGGTTGTATCCTAGGAAAACACCCAGAGCATAAATTTGAGAGAGCTAGTCATGAGAGAACCTCTGCACCCCTCGAGTTGATTCACAGTGATGTTGCTGTCCCATTCCCTCATATGTCCATGATTCAGGACAAATATGCATTGACCTTTATTGATGACTTTTCCAGGTATTGCTAGGTTTACTTCTTGAAACACAAGTCTGAAGTGTATGGTCTCTTCAAAGTCTTTAAGGCTTTGGTTGAAAACCAGTGTGGGAGGAAACTCAAGGTCCTCAGATCTGACAATGGTGGTGATTATGTCAATTTTGATTTTATTAACTATTGTGCAGATGCAGGTATTCAGATGCATCATTCTATCCCCTACACACCACAGCAGAATGGTGTTGCAGAGAGGAAGAACAAATCACTGAAGGAGATGGCAACATGCATGATGGAGGCCAAAACTTTGCCACCAAAGTACTGGGCCGAAGCTATCAACTGTGCAGCCTATATCCAAAATAGGGTGCCTCATAAACATCTTGATGGTATGACTCCCTTCGAAGCATGGAGTGGGCACAAGCCAGATGTGACCCATTTCAGGATTTTTGGCTCAAAGGCTTGGGCTAGAATTCCAACAGAGAAGAGGAAGGATTTGCAGACCCAAAGCCAAGAGTGTCTTTTTGTTGGATACTCTGAAGATTCAAAAGGGTACAAGTTGATAAATTTGAGCACAAACAAAGCCTTCATCGAAAGGTGTTTTCAGTTTGAAGAAGAACCCCTTGCAGCAGTGGAAGTTGGTGAAGCCTCTTCACCACCTGAACCTCATGAAGTAAGTAAAGAGTTTGTTGAACATGCTGATTATGATTTGTCTGATGGAGATGAGTTTATTGCAGACCCTAACATCCCCACAAGGCCAAAATGGGAAGCCAAGACACTACATGCAGCAGGAGAGCTAGCTAGGGATCCCAATGATCCAAGGAGGACTAGATATCAATTTGAGAGTGGTCTGTGCATGAAGGACCCTATGTTTTCTAAAAAATGCTATTTGATGGTGGACTATGATCCTCAAACATATGAAGAAGCAGTAGGAGATCCAAGATGGAAAATATCCATGGAGGAGGAGTTCAGCTCGCTCCAGAAGAGCAACACATGGGAGCTAGTGGATCTTCAACCAGTAAGAAAGTTAGTCCAGCGTAAGTGGGTCTATAAGACCAAATTTTCTTCTGATGGTTCACCACTAAAGTACAAGGCCAGATTGATATCCAAGGGCTACTCACAGGTTCATGGGATAGATTACAATGAGACCTTTTCACCAGTGGCAAAGATGGACTCCATCAGGCTAGCCTTAGCCATTGCAGCCTCAAGGCAATGGGAGGTACAACACATGGATGTAAAATGTGCCTTCCTGAATGGAGATCTCACTGAAGAGATATATATGCAGCAGCCTCAAGGATTTTCTACTAACCCTTCTCTTGTGTGCAGGTTGAGAAAGTCATTGTATGGGCTGAAGCAAGCCCCCAGGGCTTGGTATGCCAAGATTGATAGCTTCTTGCTATCACTGAATTTTGTTCGATGCAAATCAGATCCAAATGTCTATCTGAAGTTAATTAATGGTTCATTAATGATCATTTTGTTATATGTTGATGACCTCCTCATTACAGGAAGCTCACAGGATGAGATTGCTTCCTTGAAGGGTGCAATGAACCAAGCCTTCTCCATGACAGACTTGGGACTCTTAAGCCAATTTTTGGGGCTTGAGATTGCTCAAACCAAAGATAGAATCAAGGTGCACCAGTCAAAGTATGCCTTGGATTTTCTGAACAAATTAAAAATGAAGGATTGCAAAGCAAGCAAGACTCCTTTCCTTTCAGGAGTGAAGCTGGAAGAAGCTGATTCTTCACCTATGGTAAACAATACACTATATAGGCAATTGATAGGATGTTTGTTGTATCTTACACATACTAGACCTGATATTTGTTATGTAGTAAGTGTGGCTTCTATATTCATGGATCAGCCTCAAGAGATCCATTGGAAAGTAGCCAAAAGGATCCTTAACTTTGTTCAGGGAACAAGGACAAATGGGATCTTCTATAAAGCTAAATCTAATCTTGAGTTGATTGGGTTTACTGACAGTGATTGGGTAGGTGATAGCACAGACAGAAAGTCCACATCAGGATATGTGTTCATGCTTGCATAAGGGCTAATCAGCTGGTCAAGCAAGAAACAGAGTGCCATTGCACTCTCATCTACAGAAGCAGAGTACAGAGGAGTTGTTAATGTAGCAACTCAATGTTTATGGTTGCAGGGATTACTTGGAGAGTGTGGCTTTGAACCTGAGTACTCAACTACCATTTACTGTGATAATCAAAGTACCATTCGAATCTGCAAAGATCCAATTCAGAAGCAGAGAACCAGACACATTGAGATCCATATGCACTACATCAGAGAGCTTGTGCATGATGGCACCATTCACCTACTCTTCTGTTCATCTTCAGAACAAGTAGCTGATATATTCACCAAAGCATTTTGTGAGAAGACCTTCAGCAATCTCAAATCACTGCTAGGGATTGCTGATCATGCTGTAAAGCAGGAGTGAAGACAAGATTTCCAGATTTTGTTTTACAGTCCATGTTTAAGGGAGGATTTTCCCAAGTTGGTTTTGCCTCTTTCCTTGGTTGTATGGACATGCAGTATGTAAAAGGGTGACTAAGCCTTGTTGCTAGGCCCTATAATTTTCTGATATATTACTCATAATTCATGCTTAAGGGGGGGTGTTAGAATAATCAACCCATAGTTTACTACCTTAGACATTAATTCCATTATTTTTGTCTTATTTGCCTAGTTCATGAGTCCCACCTTGTGCAAGTTGTCATTTACCTATCCATAGAGGTCAAACTTGCCATATTTGACTCATGTAGCACTTGGGAAAGCCCAAGGAATCAAATCTACTTTATTCCTGGCCTCCTAGGCGCCTATCTACTTTTTCTGCTTTATTGCCTCCTTTTTCAGTGTTTTAAGGCAAATGGGAAAGCTAGACTAGGTGAGGTGAACTAGTTTTTTGTCCTCTTCATCCTCCACTCTTTTCTCCATGCAAAAGCATGTATGAGATACCATTCCACAACTCTTTAGCTTGCCTAAGCCATTTTGCTAATTCATGAGCTCCATGACAGATTTGGGATCAGCTTTTTACACCTATGGGGGATTTGCTTAATTATAGTAAGCCTGCTTTATGCTAGATTCGATTTGCACCTCATGCATTCGAATCCCTGATGCATGTTATTTATTCAGCAACCTATTATTATACAGGGTTGGCTATTGTACACTTATGCAATACTGTTTAGTGTTCAACTCTAGTTTCAGTCTCTTTTGTGAGTGATTTTGCATGATCAATTGTTAATTGTTGTGAGTAAAATTAATCTATCACTGTGTTCAATTTCCACACAAGGACTAACACTTCTTCTTATTGACTTTCCCACCTTTAAACCATCTCTCTCCAATTTGTGGAAGCTTCGTAGCCTCTGCAATTTTATCTTCGTCAATGATAAACTTAAAATCCCCAATCTGTGCTACATTTTCTTTCAAACTCAAAGGAAACTGTTTAGTAACCTCCATGTTATGGCCACTAAAGCACTTGAAGAACTGACCCCATCCAATATTTTCAAATAGCAGGGTAGCTTTCTCATCGACTTCAACAAGCTCCGACCCTGAAATTTCAAAATGAATAAGTGGAGCCATAGCTTCCTCACTACTATCCTGGTTACAAAATGAAATGAATGGAGTCATGAAGAAGGAAGGGATAGGAACCTAGGTGTAAGACATGACATGAAATGTCAAATCCTCACATGATTCATACTTGACAGAGATGAGGGCTCCAAGTTTGGCCATTTTACCCGGATTTAGAGATGATGAACGTTACAGCCAGTGTTTTGATATGATAACTGCATGACTAGCCACGACTAACTGTAAATATTAACCAATCCTTCATATCAGGGATCATTCGATTCATGAATCATAAATCAAGACATTAATTACACGTAGTTTGGCATGATGAGCTCGTACAACATCATGAAATGAAATGGTTATCAGTCATATACAACATTAAATCCTACTGATACGATTCCATTATTACATTCACAACTGTCAATTAAAACGAAAGGTGTTAACCCAATCTTCATACCAACGCAACGATCCAAGTAACAGGTGTTTTTTATTTGACATATGGGTCCTAAATCTTCATAAAACGATCAATTGATGATTTACTCCAGATTACACGTGAAAGGTGGTCGTGTTAATTAACATGACGATCTAGTGTTAAAATAATAAACCCTAATGTTCTTGCAATACAACTAACTAATGATCCGAAGTAACATTTAAACCATGTATATATATAAAGTTTCATTTTGAAATATAGTTTTTTAAAACTTTACGAAATCCCACCCATTAATGTTCCAAAACCAGATTGGATAAGATATAAAGCTTATAAACTATTATGGTTATATTTACATGAAAATTTCAAATGATATTTATTTATTTGTACTTTCACTAGCTATATGTATACAATTTTACAAAGTCATGATATGATATTAAGTTACATATGAAATGTGAACCTTTAGGTCTAATAATAATTTTAATTAACAAATCGCCTTTAGTTCTAGTGATTTCAAAAAATCATAATATCTTATCAATACCAAGCCCCAAACAAATTCAAAATGTGCTTTCGTTAAACCCCAATTAGCATACTATCCTTTAAAATTTCTTAAATCAACATATATAATCAGATAAATTAATTAATGATAGAATTGATCATATATAAAATTTATGAAACTGATAGCTGCTAATTATCAAAGTTATGAAAATGTTGTCATTTGACTCTTCTACAATTGAGAGTACCTTCATAATCGAAGATTCTGAAGGCACTCTTTTATAATTTTTAGAGGTAAACCATAAAAGAGAGCTGATCCCCCTTCATCTCGATGAAAAATGAAGGGGTTGTTGCTGACTGCCAATAAATGGCGACGACCTAGATGAACCAGTTATCTCTGCTCATACAACTTATAAATGATATAAAAAAAATCTTAAAACTTATTAAAAATAATAAAAAATTCTTTATCTAAATAAAAACCATTATTTTTATCATATTTATAAGTATAACTCAGAAATATTCCATCTTTTGAAATAGAGATCTTGTTAAAGATAAACTCAAAAATATCCTGATCGAAACAAAGTACTTCATAGTAAAAATAACCTGCACCATCAGTATAGGATATAGAAGTCTACTTTTCCTAAAACTTTCCAGAATCTATTCCATAAACATAATAATTTTCTTTTTGTTTGCTTTTCCTTTTCTTTAAACAATAATTCTGACTGAAGACTACTATCTAGGTATGGTATCAAAATGTGATAGTATCATTCATGAGAACTATCTAGATTAAGCAAGCCGGCTCGTGATGAGACCACTCGTCTTTTGATTTTTAAACCAAAAGCCATCACCCTGGTGTTGACGGGCCGGATTGGCACAAGTGTCAACCGAGATACAACACAATCCAAGAGTTTTCGAGATACTCTCAGTCGTTAGATAGCTACCTCTGACGGGATTAAGACCCTGTTGCCTTCCCTAAGTTATTCCTAACTACAAGAGAAAACTTAAAAGAAAAGTAAGCTACAGTTTGTTAATTAAATCTACACTAACCCTATGAATATACAAGTTAATGAATGTCATATATTACAAAATTGACCACTAAAAATTAATCTACTCAAACAATTAATTCATAATACAAGAACAAATAATTAATTAAATATTAACAGACTCAATGGATTACAAAAAATACGAGCATAAACACATGTACATTAATCACAGGATAAGAAAATGACCTAGTAGTAGTATAAATGTAAAAAGATCTTATTCAATAGATTTTAAATAAAATAATTGAAGGAAAACTATCATTAATCTATTCTAAGTATCCTATCCTGATCAGGAGCGTAGAAAAGATTAACCTGGAATCAGATTGCCAATAATGCTACTGTGCTAATAATCCTGAACATATTTCGAAGAAATTCAGAATTTAAACAAGATCACACAGTACACAAGTATATCACATATATTTCGATGACAACATCAAATTATTTATATGACATATATTAACAAATTAAAACCAGCATAAGTCGACAGATTAAATATGATATATTTGCATAATTCATTAAAGAAATAATGACAAACATAAATACTGCAGAAAAAGTGACAAGATCAAACGATATCATAAATACATTTGCATAGTATAAATACTGTAAATATATATATAGATATCACCAGTCAAAAGTGTTGTACCTCCTGACAAAAAATTGCCTTAAGTCACAGGAAAATAATTACAGTGATCTTGTCTTGTCCTTTTCCCAACTATTGACCCCCCTTTTCCCCAGTAAAACATGTCTTTAAATACATCTAATCTCACATGGAGATAGTTCTATAAAACTGAAAACTATCTAATCAAAATCTTAACCAATCTCGTTAAAAATGACAAGTGAAAAATGTCATTTTTAATATACGTTATAAGGTCTCGAAATTGGAAAGATTCAACTGATAGTACAAAATCAATAAAGACAAAGACACTAATGATATAGTGACACCTGGAAAACAGGATTGCCAACCGATTTGTTCACGATTATCCAGGGATCATCCTGAACATAAGCGATCTCCAAAATACAAGAAAAGCGCATCAACAACATCACTTGTAATACCACACAGCAAAGAGAAATAATTAAAACACATGCAAGAGCAAAATAAAATAAAATATAAAATCAATGAATCAATGCACACCAATACCTGTAACAAAATAACTTGATTATCACTTGATCATAACTTCAAACCTGAAAACTTCTTAAACATATATATATAATAGTGAGTGCACCCAAAACATTATAGTTTAACAGGAGCATTAAACACCTGAATATTCACACCATTCGCTAGACTCTGTGAATGCCCTTTGAATTGCATCAAAGTAACCTGAGCATTAAGCTCACGCACTTTTTCCTTGTTCTTGTGATTCTTGTTTTGCAGTTTCAGAACCCTCCGAATCAACCTATTCTTATTCTTTTTCAGACGTAGTAAACACTTATCATCTGAATCTACCTTCTCTTTCAGCCGTCGATTCTCAGCATTCATGGCATCACGATGTGTGACCATCTCTGTTACTTCTTCCTCCAACCTATGCATTTTATCCAACAAATAGTTTACAAACAACGGGTGAATCATTTCACCAATTCCATAAGAACCTGGAAAATTCGCTTCTACAGACTTACCCTTAACCGGAGGATAGACCATAGGGTCAACCTGAAGATTCTTATCGGACGCATGAGGACTGTTATCTGTAGGGTTCAATATAGGCTCATGATCAATGTCACAACCATCACCAGGTGAGATAGGATTCTCTCCTTCGTCATCTAACACAACTGTTTCAATATCAATGTTTTTACTCAGAATATTTAACCGTGTTACCCTTAGCAACCATGCTTCTTGTAAACCTACCAATAACCTTAGCATTCGGTCGTTTGCCTGTCTGTTTGCAGGTATTAGCATTACATTTTGGCATCTCAGGGGATAGGTTTGAAGACTTCCTCATGCGCTTAGAAGGCATAAGAGTCCCGGGACTAGTCACAGGAGTGGGAACAGGATCATTGCGAACGCTAGGGCTTACACAAACTTCAGGGTTTGACACAGGTTCGTGCACAGGTGAAGCCGGAACTTGACTAGGATCATGATGCCTTACAAATTCTTCAAGGCAATCAAATTGACAATGACAGAAGGCCAAGAAGCCATTCGATTCGATAAACTCATCCCATGAGCAATTCTGTTTAGACAACTCTTTTTCTATCAACATCCTAACCAAGCCGTGATGAAACAGGCTATGACTAATATTCTTCGGCCCCTTCTTAATGGACGAAGACATCTTAATCATAGTCTGAACTAAATAATGAGGCAAATTAAGAGGAAAACCGATAAACACAGCTATCAACTGAATATGATAGATATAAGTTGAGGAGAGACGACCTTCGCAGGTCACATACCTATGAATAACGTCCAAGACTGGTCGCCACTCTTTCTTAAAGTATTTTCGCAACACACCAGTTCTAAACGATACATCTTGATAGGGATTCTTCAACATCTGCCTCCACTCAGTCACCTCCATCTGCTTGTACTTGAACCATCGTTCACCTATTAACGGCAAACTGGTAGCCAGAGCAACCGAACGCTCATCAACTCTAAATTGGAGGTCGTCCACCTTAACCCTCAAATCGTCCAATGACAAAGCAAAAATCCTAGTCACCTCAGGGTTTGAATCTGCGAACTTGCGAATTAATGGAAACCACCCCACTGTTTCAACCTTAGCTAAGAGCTCAGGGTTTGAATCAAGGAGTTTCATGTCACTGGGTTCGACCCTGACCACAGGAGCCATGGCTTCCTGTGCAAATCCCTGAAACCGCACACAAAAAAGATACCACAAATCAAAGCACGATAGTGAGCTGGAGAGTGAGTACTCGGGATGTAAACCGAGTAGAACACATAAGCAATGGAACCCGACTCTCTGATAAACAAAATGTGACATGAATGAACACAGACTACAACCCTGTAAACTCGGCATGGGCGAAGGAGAATAACCACGCAGAGAGGCAATCGAGTAATAGAAAGTGACGGCGAAGACTCCAGACTAGACTCAAGTTGCCATTATTTATTCGGCGTAATCAACCTACAATCACACCATAAATGAATCAAAGGTGTTAAACACACAGGGAGCCACGATGCTGAGCACTTGCTTGCAATTGAATGTGATTGACAGAGTTAAGTACAAGTATAATTATACCATACCAATTTACCGGTAAGTGGATCGATTTCGTAGGTTACAACACAGGTCGAAACGACCACAAGGATTGAACCTTGGACGAGAATGCACACACCTTACTATACGATGATATTAACCTTCGAAAATGGCGAATATATTACATGAAGCACATGACATAAACCATCGTATCAATCTTAACCCTTTGCATGCAATAACATAAGTCACGATACAAAACATATTACTAAGGTCAAGATTTAATACTTGCGTTTGGATTAAGCATGATTCGAAGGTTAGAGAACAAGCTTTGGATAAGACACCTCTGCATGGAATATTTAGTCTTTGATATTCTAGGACCTTGTCCAATGTTGCAATTAACACATAAAACATATCGATTGCTAAACCAAAACTTATCCCATAATTCGAAAGGTAGTAAATCCAAATAATGATTTCAATGTAGTGATTTTGTCCACTAACCATAATTCACAAAAGGTTGTAAAAAACATGGAATTTCACTGATTCAGTAGCTCACGGAATGTCACCATTTCAGTATCTATCATGGTTCAGTAGATTTTCTATAAGAAATTCGAACATTTCATCAAAACAAAATAAGATTTTTTTTGATGAAATATGTTTTTTAAGGCTGTTGAGGTAAGGGCACAACACCTGGTGATTAGAAATGAAGTTATTCTAGACAACACTGATGATTATGATTAGGCCGGCTCATGATGAGACCTCCTATTCTTCAATCAAGATTATGTTTTCTTTACTAAATTTGAAATTTTAATTTTTAAAAAAAAATGAGAGATCATTACCCAGCATGGTGACCAAATGGTAATGTCAGTCATTAATATCACCAGAAAATGAATCAGGTGGCTCGTGATGAGACCCCTTATCTCTTGGTTTGTTAAACCAAAAGCCATTACTAGTTTCCTAATAATGCCATACTAGTGATATTTATGATTCTGATCAGATCGGCTTATTACTAAGACCTTTCGTCTCTCATTTTAGCATTTTGATGACTTGAACAAATTCTAAAAAAATTTCAGATCGTAAATACTTTTGACTTATGGTAGAGATCTGTAAGAGTTTTTCAAAGTACAAGCTTCGAAAAATATATTTTAATAAGCTATCCCAAATTTTATAAGAAATAAAAAGGTGAGGAATAATCTGAGTAACACCTAAAAATAAAATAATGATAGGTCTTTTATAGATTTAAGAAACCTTGATCATCCTGAACAAATTTTTAAAATATTTCGGTCTAGTATCATAATTTTCAAGCTAATGAGCAAACTGACTCTTTTCAACTAGAAGATTTATTTATTTACATTTATTTCTTCAGTTGCTATCTAAAGCTTACTGACTAATTATATACAACAAATTTGACAATCTGCAATATTTGACTAAGAAAATCAAAACTGGTTGCAATAGCGGAATGATGTTTAAAGGTTACATAAGTTTTATGAATTTACCATCATCCTTTAATTCTATAAACTATAAATCAGTTTATACAAAAATATAAATTTATTTACAAACAACAAACAAATTATATACATTTTAGACCAAAAATATTAACAGAAATATTTTTTCAGGATCAGTCCATTCACTGGGAATGTTTCGAACTGACCTTCAAGTGTTTGTAATCGAAAGGTACTTAGACCTATCTTCTTAGTAATAACAAAGGGACCCAGCCAAAGCTTCTGAAACTTAGTATGATCTCCTTTGTCCTCATGAACTTTATCCCATTTTAAAACTAAGTCTCCCACCTGAAATTCTCGATTGGAACTAAATGATTGGTCAAGCCAAGACTTGATAATTTGTTGATGTTTTGTAAAGTGTTGTTTTGAATTTTCTCTTTCTTCCTCAAGCTTTAACAAAGTATTAATTCTCTTTTCCATTGCTGGACAATCTTCATCTTGAACAGACTGAGCCAACTGCAATGAAGGTAAGAATATATTTGGTGGTAAAATAGCTTCAGTTCCATACACTAAGAAGAATGGTGAGTTACCTATCGCATCCTTAGGAGTTACTCTGTCTGCCCAAAGGACATTGGCCAATTCTGTATTCCAATCACGATGGTGAACTGAAATAGTTCTTTTGAGAATTTTCAATAGATTTTTGTTTGTTGATTCAGCTAAACCATTTCCATGAGGATGGTAGTTAGCTGAATACCTGATTCTTATTCCCTTATCTAAGGAAAATTGAGTTAACTCAACTGATGAAAAATATGAAGCATTATCAAATACAAGGGAGTCTGGAACATGAAATCTTGTTATGATAAAGGATTCTAAAAATAATATAACCTGATTGGTATTTACAACCCTTAATGGTGCATCTTCTACCCAACGAGTAAAATAATCAGTTGTAGTTACTATATACTTATGTTGTTTAGATGAGGGAGGATTTATTGGCCCTATTATATCAATACCCCATTGTTGAAAGGGTCTTTCTACTAAAACTGGTTGTAAAGGAAAAGCAGGTTTCTTAACCCTTCTCGCAGCAAATTAACATTCCTGGCATTTTCTGACAAAAGCATAGGAATCTTGAAATAAGGTAGGCCAATAATAGCTAGCCCTAAGAATTTTATGTGCAGTAGTTTCTCCACCAAAATGACCCCCTGCTGGTCCAGAATGTAACTCATTCAGAATTACTTCCGTTTCATCTTTATTTAGACATCGAAGCAATACTCCATCTGAATTTCTCCGAAAAAGGACATTATCAATTAATAAATAAGGAGAAGATTTCAATCTAAGTGCTCTTTTCTTCCTTGGTTCTAGGTAATCAGGGGCAGTTCCTGTTTCCAAAAGTATTCTTATGTCTATATACCAGGAATCTTGTGGTGGAGGATAAAAATATATTTCTCTGGTAAGTAAAACCTCATCAATGATAGTTTCAGCTTTATCATTAGGTAGATGAGCAACTTCAACAGCTAATTTACATAATCCTTGACCTTTGACTATCGTGGAGGGTTTAATTTATAAGCCATTCTCTTGAAGGGATTTCATCCAAGGTGCTCTTTTCTCACCTAAATCCTTTTGCACTAACAGGTTTCTAACCGAGGAATAAGGAACTATCACCTTCGTTTTAGATTTCAATAAATATGGACGAAAATGTTTAACAGCTTTAAAAACAGTGAAAGCTTGCTTATCAACTTCATGGTAATTAAGCTCGGCACCTTTAAAATTTGAACTCATAAAGGAGATTGGTACCTCATTATTTTGCTGATTTAATTGGGTTAAAACTGCTGCATATGAGATGTCAGAAGCAAAATTATACAGTATGAAATATTTGTTAAAATATGGGCTTAGAAGACTAGGAGCTTCTGAAATGGCTTCTAAAATTTTCTGAAATGACTCTTTTTTAGTTTGTCCCCAATTAAAAATAGCGTCTTTCTTAATCATTTTCTGCAAAGGATGAATGATTTCGGAGAAACTAGGAATGAATCTCCTAACAAAATTTATTTTACCAAGAAATGATTGCATTGCTTTCTTGCTAGAAGGATAAGTTATTTTTGAAATAGATTGGGTTCGTTCAGGGTCAATCATTATTCCATGTTTTGAAACCACACAACCTAGTAGAATACCTTCTGAAACAACAAATATTGTTTTTTTTAGGATTTAAGGATATTCCAAATTTTCTACATCATTCAAATACCTTTCTAAGATGATTAAGATGATCAGGTCGATGTTTAGAATACACAGTAACGACATCCAAATAGACAACGACTGAATGGTTAATTAAGCCTCTAAAAGAAATATCCATTGCTCGTTGAAAGGTTGCCCTAGCATTGATTAACCCAAAGGGCATCTTGCGGTAAGCATATGTTCCCCATGGAGTTCTAAAAGTTGTTTTCAATTGATCATCTGGGGATACTAATATTAGGTTATATCCTAAGAAACCATCAAGGAGTGACAGTATCTCAGCCCTAGATACCTTTTGAAGAATTTGTTCCATGGGAGGAACTGGGTAATTATCCTTTTCAGAAGACTTATTCAGATTTCTAAAATATACACATAACCTAATATCTCCATTTTTCTTCCTAACTGGAACTAGGTTGGCTACCCACTGAGTATGTCTGATGGGAAAAATAATCTTGGCAGCTAACAATTTATTTAGTTCCTTCTTAATTGTCAGTTCTAGTGACGAGTGATATTTCCTTAACTTGTGTTGAAAAGGTTTTGACTCCTGCTTAATTGGAATTATGTGTTGCATGATTTGTGTGTTGAAGGTTTTTAGATCGTCATATGTCCATGCAAAGACATCCTTAAATTCTTTAAACAACTTTATAAATGTTGTTTTTTCTGCGGGGTTGCAATCTATACCTAGATTTATGGTTTGGGCATTCAGTCCTGTTCCTAGATTTATGGTTTCATATGTCATTTGAGAACTATTAGTTTTAAAATTAGGGATATATCTGAATTTACCTTGAAGATTAGAGAACTTTTCTAATCTCAATACTGAATTAGGGACCGGTTTTACCTTTTCAAAATCTTTTTCAACTGAACAAAAATCATTTACTACCAAAAAATCCCGCATATTTTCATCATGAGTAACTTGATCAATGGCTCAATCTTTAAAGGTATCCTCATTCATTAGAAAATTCAGCATCTGCACATCATTATCAAATACACGCCAGTTAAAAATATTATCTGGTATAGAAGGCCTAAAAATCAATTCTACTGAAAAGAAATCTAGTGTAAGATTTTCTGATCGAATTAGTTTTGATGCTACATTTGCCAATAAATCTGCTTCTTGATTTTGACTTCTTGGAATAGAAATTATGTTAAATGCATCAAAATGCGAAATAAGGTTCCATACCTCTCGTTGTTAACTCTGTAAATGTTTAGACAAGTAGTGAATAGAGTTACAGACCTTTCTAACGATGATTTCGGAATCACCGTATGCAATTAACTCTTTGATATTCAAATCAATTGCTTTTTTCAAACCCTGTATTAAAGCTTCATACTACACAGTATTATTTGTACAATTAAATTCCATCCTACAAGCTATACATGTTTTATTTCCCTGAGGGTCTATTAGTAGGCAACCAGCTCCTACTCCTTCTTTGGATTTCGCACCATCAAAATATAGATTCCAAGTAGAACTATTAACAACTACTTTGCTTTCTATAATATTTACAATATTAAGATTATGTACATCATTAATAATTTCCTTGAATGAAGAGTCAGGAGGAATAGATGTCACATTTTTAATTTCTGATTGTTGTTTATTTTCAGAAAGAGCCAAATTCTCAGCTTTAAAATTACCAAATCCTAATTCATACATGTAATTTCCCATAATGCAATATGAAAATAAAACAGGCTCTCTAGGATCATGTAGTTCAGTCACAGTATATTTCATATATCTTTCTCTATTTATCTTTATTTGATTTGACTTTCCATTCTTGGGTAACCACAATGTTGACCAATCCGTGGCAAAGAATCCATTCAATTGTTGAGACCAATCTCTACTTAAAAATATCCCATATGCATCAGGAATATATGCAACAACAATATCTATAATTTGATAAACTGAAGGGTTACAAGCAATCCTAACTAAAACATCTTTCATCTCCCCTACAACTTTCACATTCATCTTGTCCAATTGAGTTATTTGGGAATTTGATGGAACATATTTTCCATTCAACCTTTGCATACTGATAAAGGCATCACATTGGAGGATGCTCCGGAGTCTACCATGCAATTATGAACATTGCTATTGAAAATTTCAAAGGTAAGTAAGAATGGAGGTGTGGTTGATTTAGAATTCTTACCTATAAGCGAGGCTTTTTCAGCCGTTGTTTTTCCTTTATCAGTTGTTGTTGAATCATTATTAGAACTGTTTGCAGCAACATTTTGTTTTACATTAGGAATAATTGAACTCATGGCGGGATTTATAACATGACTGTTAGGCATTGGGTAAATTTGAAGAAGGCTGTACATACTGATGTTTGCACGTGTCTTCTTTAAATCTTCAATTATATCATATTGTAAATCTAATTTTGGAGCATTTTGAATGGGTTGGGTAATTCTGGTTGATTGAGTCTGTTTGCTAGATTGAGTTTGTTTATTAGGTTGTGAATTGTTGTTGTCATTATTTGGAGTAGAACTTTACGAGGCTCCAGGAGTGTTTGCGAATGTTTTGCTACGAGTATTATAGGCATGTTGTCCTGTAGGTGGACTCTTGCTATCATATTCTCTTACAAGACTGTCCTAGAAATGACCATTAATTTGTTGAGGTTCCTCTGATTCTTCATCATCTTCTGATTCCTCTTCTTTCTCATTTTCAGTTATTTCTTGATTAGAATAAGTCTCAGATAAAGATAAAACAACTCGAATTGTATTAAAAATTTCTTCATTTGTTGCTATGTCAGGTGGTGTATTTGTTTTATTATTTGTATTCGGATTTTGTCTAAACTATTTTTTGAAATATCCCCTAGAAGAGGAAGCTTCAGAATTGGTTTTCTTTAATCCTACAAATTCATTGGTTAAAGCCCGAATAGCATTTTGCTTCTGTTCTACATCAAATGCTTTATATTTTTCTGAATTAAGTTTTTCAATCTTCCTACGAGGGAAAGTATCAGATTTCCCACTTCTATCTGGTTCATAGGACATAGAATCCTTCTCAACTTTAATGCCTTCCTCAAAAGTTTCCACCAACGTTGTTTTCCCAGCTCTCTTAACAAACATCCCAGAATATTTAGGTAATGTTGAAGTATAATTTTCAATAATTATATCCTCAGGTGGTTAATAAGCAACTGGAATTTTATTTTTTGATGTCAGAAACCTCTGGTTAAAATCTTTAATTCTTTCCTTAGACTCCATTTTAATTCGAGATAAATCTAGAGCTAAAAGAGCAGGTGTTTTATCTTCTCCAAATTTATCTAAAAACGCTTTATTAAATTCACCCCAGTTTGTGATTGATCCCTGTACTAACGAAAAGTACCAGGTAGAGGCTCTTCCTTCGAAATTTAGAGGAAACAATCGACAAACTACATCTTCATGCTGAACGTTCAAGGTTTAAACAGCTAACATGAATTTGTCTACATGCACCTCTGCAGGTTCTTTTTCATCTGGGTTAAACTTAGGAAGAAGTTTATCTGAGTGTTTAGGCAAAGGATGTTGTACACCAGGGACTACTACATAATATGTTCTTAGACAAGGGAGTTGTGGATTAGGTGGATTAGGTGGGGGATTACCTCCTCCTCCTACAGGTATGTTTCCTACCATAGGACTCCTCTCTGACGCTGAAGAACTTCCTGAATTGGATGATCTTGGACTATCGGGTGGTGATTCAGGAGGAGAAGGTGGCTGATCAAAACCGCCTTTTGCAGTTAGTCTTCTAGCAGTGTTTGTTTGAGTAGTTTGTCTCTAATGAATTTCAATCTGATGACATGGAGTGCTATCAGCTACTTCCAAATCTTGAGTAACTATGGTCAATTGCAGATTATGTCAGTGTTGTCTAGGTAGACCATAATCTATTGGAGATACACCAAGTTGATTAGCATACGCTCTCGTAAGAATATGTCGTGATTCTTCTAAAGTTTGAGTGCTTTGTTCAAGAGTAAAAGGAGATGTGATAGGATCACGTTCGAGGATGCTCCTAACAGTTTCTATAAATGGTGATCTACTGACTTCTGGAGGATGTTGACTGGTTGAAAATTTTTCATTAGTTTCACCTGCCATTACTCATTAATAGGCCCTCCTTCTAGCGCCATTTGTTGGCCTGATTTTATGACCTAGGCCAACAACGAGATTATGCCCACACAATCAGCTTAAAGCAGCTTCCTGTGTGGTTGAAATAGCAAAATTTCGCAGGTTATGGTCCTGCTACCAACTAAATTTTTCTCTTAAGGAGAAACTAAAATTCAGTAAAAATCTATCCTAATGTTATTTTTGTCTAAATAAATCCTAAAATTGGCTTGCAACTACCTAAGTTATCCTACAATTGCTTTCTTAAGGAAAGTCTCTGATTTCTGAAGATTTTATATTTAATATTCTAAATATAAAATACTATTAAAATTATTCTAGTTTTACACAATTTTTATTTAACAGCTGTTAAATGTAAACTATACTAAGATAATACTAACTGAACTATCTTAACTATCCTATCTATCCTATCCCAGCTGAGAGCGATTTTTTGAATATTATATTAATTATTAATTAATATAATGATGCACAGAAAGATAAGGAGTAAGATCTAAATGAATATTTAAACCATGCACCCTAAATCATTCTGCTATAAAATACCTTGACAGAAAAACTGAAATAAGCAATTACTTCAAATTTTCTGAATTGTTTAATTAATTAACAACTAATAAACAATATTAGATATTTGAATGAAAGATATTGTCAAAAATGAAATCATCGTAAAAATACACATGAGATCAAACAGACATAAATATATATATCATTATATCTTGAATTTCAGTAGAAACACTGATTAATTCAGTTTCAATAACATATTAATCCAAATACAATATTGTGTTGACAAAGTGTAATATTGATTAATGAACACAAGCATAACCAAGTATACTGCATCAATATAAAAAGTAGAAGATTATATACTGAAATATAAAAAGAGTATTCAAAATAATACCGATCAATGATATCAATCTGAATATTTCCAGTCACATTCCATTTCCAAAGATAAAACTCCAGCCAGGAACAAAACTAGTTATCAAAACAATATTTCAAATATGTTTCTCTTCAGTCACTCCATCCCTCTTTCATTTAAATTACTAGTTTAAATAATCCTACCAGTCTTTCGATTCAGTTTTTCCATAAATGTTGTATGCAATACTATAGGAGTCTTATCACTATTGAATCTTTCCAACAGACACTTGTCACTATAGGATAACAATAATAAAAAACAACTAGCCTGAAACATCTGCTGATTTAAAGGAGCTGACATATTCGTGGTTGTGTCGAAATTCCAGTCTTTATGAAACATCAACGTCTTCCAACTGAAATCCAAAATATCCTGAATTGGTAGAGGATAGTGATAGCAGGCCCACTTGTTTAAACAAACAAAAGAATCTCATTAAAACCAACTTTAACAGAAATAACAAAAGAAACCATAAGTTAATGCGTGCCTGTAAAATCTGCGATTTTTCAGGCATGCACAAAAAAGATTTTATTACCTGTTGACAGAGAGATAAACCAAATAACTGGAAATGGAAATAATCATCAGGTTCTATTTTGTAAATCGACCACTCTTCTGGCTTCGGATAGTTTGGCTTTGAGCCTGATGATCACTAGCTTTTTTTTTTCTACTTGTTCAAGCAAATGTTGGTTTGTACCTATCATTGACTTTTTTTCTTTCTTGTATTCATTTTTCTTGATGTTCATCTCTTTCCACCTATTAATCCAGCTTAATAGATCTGCCTTAAATGTCTTATTCTCCTCGTCTTTCAATGTTGCGCTTGCTCGACACTCCTTTAGTTCATGTTTCAATTCAGCAATATTAGTCTCATACACCCTATCAAGGACCTGTTGGAGAGTTTCTTCCTCCTTGTCATGACACGAATCAGCTGCCTGAGAAGAATCAATATTATCTATGTCTTGACCAAGTGATGGAGAACTCATAAAATATGGCTCAGGACTCGAACCATAGGCGTCCATACACGATGGAGCAGCTTCTGCCTTACTCGACTCTGTAATGTCTTTAGCCAATTTCGCACTATTATTATTTATAAGAGTAGGTTCATCGATATGAGTAGTTTCAGGAACCAATGATGGAACATCGTCCTCAAGATGGAAAATCACTAGCTGAGTACTCTGTTGAGTAGCCATAGGAATAGAGGCTGTAGGTGCATTATTCATGCTTCTAGTAATTCTTCTCATACAAACAAACACAAGATTTTTTTATTCAAAACCTCCTCTGTCACAGCACACCTACGCTAGTTGTTCTAGATTATGCATGGACTCATCGCCATGTTTTCGAGGAGTATTCAGCTCAAAGGGGTTTTTATAATCAATAGCGTTAACATCTTCATTTTTGGTTAATTTTCCCTCTGCCTTTGCAGGTGTACTACAGCGTTTGTTAGATGGGGATTGGTTCAAGGTTGTTTCAGAGTAATAGGGAGCTACATTCCTGACCCCATCATCACTGATACAAGTATTCATAGGTGGATTGGCTTCCTGAAGTTATTTATCCTTTGATTCAGCCTCATGAACATTACCAACTTCTGATTTTACTGTAGCTTTTCGTTTCCTACGGGTCTTTGGGGGAGGGTTTGTCCAATATTGAGTCGGCCCTAATTGACACTCAATCAAAAACTCATCCCATGATTTACAATTAAGAGATAGTTGATGCTGTATTATAATTTTGACTAAACCATGATGAAATAGACTTCTATTAGGATTACCTATGGTATTTTGAACTGAATGTGAAATTTTCTTCAGACTTTGCAATAGGTAAAATAGAAGATTAAGTTTATAGCCTTTTAATGCTAATGGTAGTCGTAGGTGATAATAATGCAGGTGAGAGAATCGTCCATCACATGATACGTACCTAACCAAGATCTCGTATAATGCTCGCCATTTTGGCTTCAGAAACTTAACCGAAACCCCAATTTTTAGTTTTGCACTAGATGGCAAGGGCAACAGCAAGGACTGACACTTCTTCTTATTCAATTTCCCACCTTTAAACCATCCCTCTCCAATTTGTGGAAGCTTCGTAGCCTCTGCAATTTTATCTTCGTGAATGATAAACTTAAAATCCCCAATCTGTGCTACGTTTTCTTTCAAACTCAAAGAAAACTGTTTAGTAACCTCCACGTTATGGCCACTAAATCACCTGAAGAACTGACCCCATCCAATCTTTTCAAATAGCAGGGAAGCTTTCTCATCGGCTTCAACAAGCTCCGACCTTGAAATTTCAAAATGACTAAGCGGAGCCATAGCTTCCTCACTACTATCCTGGTTACAAAATGAAATGAATGGAGTCGTGAAGAGGGAAGGGATAGGCACCCAGGTGTAAGACATGACACGGAATGTCAAATCCTCACATGCTTCATACCTGACAGAGATGAGGGCTCCAAGTTTTGCCATTTTACCCGAATTTAGAGATGATGAACGTTACAGCCAGTGTTTTGCTATGATAAATGCATGACTAGCCGCGACTAACTGTAACTCTTAACCAATCCTTCATATCAGGGATCATTCGATTCATGAATCATAAATCAAGACATTAATTACACGGAGTTTTGCATGATGAGCTCGTACAGCATCATGAAATGAAATCGTTATAAGTCATATACAACATTAAATCCTACTAATACGATTCCATTATTACATTCACAGTTGTCAATTAAAATGAAAGGTGTTAACCCAATCTTCATACCAACGCAGCGATCCAAGTAACAAGTGTTATTTATTTGACATATGGGTCCTGAATCTTCATAAAACGGTCAATTGATGATTTACTCCATATTACACGTGAAAGATGGTCGTGTTTATTAACATGACGATCTAGTGTTAAAATAATAAACCCTAATGTTCTTGCAATACAACTAACTAATGATCCGAAGTAACATTTAAACCATGTATATATATAAAGTTTCATTTTGAAATATTTTTTTTTAAACTTTATGAAATCCCACCCATTAATGTTCCAAAACCAGATTTGATAGGATATAAAGCTTATAAACTATTATGGTTATATTTACATGAAACTTTCAAATGATATTTATTTATTTGTACTTTCACTAGCTATACATACAATTTTACAAAGTCATGATATGATATTAAGTTACATATGAAATGTGAACCTTTAGGTCTAATAAGAATTTTAATTAACAAATCGCCTTTAGTTCTAGTGATTTCAAAAACTCATAATATCTTATCAATACCAAGCCCCAAACAAATTCAAAATGTGCTTTCGTTAAACCCCAATTAGCATACTATGCTTTAAAATTTCTTAATTAAACATATATAATCAGATAAATTAATTAATGATAGAATTGATCATATATAAAATTTATGAAACTGATAGCTACTAATTATCAAAGTTATGAAAATGTTGTCATTTGACTCTTCTACAATTGAGAGTGCCTTCAGAATCGAAGATTCTGAAGGCACTCTTTTATAATTTTTAGAGGTAAACCATAAAAGAGAGCTGATCCCCCTTCATCTCGATGAAAAATGAAGGGGTTGTTGCTGACTACCAACAACTCTTTCATTGTCAGACAAACCAAATACTCGTGTTGATACGGATTCCCACTGATGTATGAATTCCTCAACACTTCCGACCTATTGTAATTTGGTAAGTTTAATGAAAAAAGTCATCTTCTTTGATTCCTTGAAACCTATTAAAAAATTAATTTTTGAACAAGTTCCAGGTGTAGGAAAAATTGTCTCTCTTCCACCATAATTACCAATTATAGGCATACCCTTCCATATGCATTGACGCATATTGCACCTTCTCCTCATCAGATTGAATATTGTAAATATCAAAGTATTCTTCTGCTTTGTTTATCCAGGAAACGCATTGGTCTTCACTTCCATTGTATTTCAACAACTCTATTTTTTCCTTAGGTGGGTACACTATGTAAGGATGATATTGATTTCCTTTTTCTTTATGGTTTGATGGTGGCTCGGATCTATTAGACGATTCAACCGACATATTTGAACTGCTTCATAGTTGGCGGTGATTTTTATCTTTTTCCTTCTCTATTATCTTACTGATAGCGTCTATTTTGTTGTTTAATCGTGCCTCCATATCTGGTAGTACTTTTGTTTCTATCTCTTACTTAAGCATCGCATTGTTAATATTTATTTCTTTTTGCAATTCTTCTTCATTCTGTACTGAGGCATCTAACATGTCTGGACTACTGATTTGGTCTATATTAGGCATTAGTCTTTGTAATACCTCCATTAATGTATTATGGTTATGTGTCATGGTGCTCAAGTTCTGTGTTATGGTGTTTATGTTTTGAGTCATGGTACTCATTTTGTCATCGAAGTGTTTTTGTTTTTCATTCAGGATGTTAAATTTTTCATCTAGCCTTCTTTCTAGTACCAGAACAACTTTTTCCTTGATTTCTTGTTTAAGCACTGTATTGTTATTTTTCATATCTTCCTTCAATCTTTTTTGGTTAGGGGCGAGGGACTTGATGTCCTTCTCCATTTTTTTGATTCGCTCTTTTAGTTCTACCATGGTCTTGGACATTGTATGCAAAGGTGTGTACTTCAATGATCTTTTTCCTTGTGAGGGGTGGAAACTTTTTTTTTGAATAATAATAAATATTAATTAATTAATTAATATTATTATTGTTTTTTTTATAAACTATATAATATTTTGTGTATAGTTTTTCTTTTGAGGTTTAAAAAATAAATATTGTAATAATAATATATTATTATTATATATAATATTTAATTGCTATTAAAAAAAAATTATTTATTTTTTATTTTGCAAGTTTAGGGTTAGCATGGAGGAGACCAGGCGCGGGTGGAGATGATGCAGTTGGGTGCGTACGGGTAGGAGAGGATCTGAGGGGCTAGGCTATTGGGTAAGCATATCGGTGAAGTAGTCAATTTGTTGGGAGGGGAATCACAACAAGCGAGTGTTGGACTGTGGAGGGAGATTGCAGGTGTAGTTGTGGGTAGAGGTGGAATGTTAGAGCGTTGGTAGGAGGATGGAATGGAAGCGAAAAGGAAGGACGATGATGGTGATGGAGGTAGTGAAGAGGAGGAAGGACGGAAGAAACAACAGCATGGAGATGAGGGAGGGAGGATGAGCTGAATCTGAGCTTAGGACAATGAGTGAATCCGCTTTGATACCACTTGGTACAACCATATCTGGTTGTAATGTTAATAGTTGAATTCGACTTTCATGTTGAATGATAAATAGGAATAATATATTAGATGATGGTTATAAAATTACAATAATCTTGCATTTATAAGGCTTGAGAAAGCATAGTGAAGGGTTACACCCTTTCACTAGTAACTTAATAATCTATTTATTTATAAATAAAAATATTAATTAAATATTCACAACAGTTCTTATGTTATGTTTCATCGCACTCATCTTGTCATATAACTCTTTTTGTTTATTGTTCATGATGTCTAGTTTGTAATCAAGTTTTCTTTATAGTACTAGAACAACTTCATATTTGATTTATTTCTTAAGTTCCTTGTTATTTTTCGTTTCTTTCTTCCCGCTTTTTTGGTTGGCGACAAGGGCCTTGATTTCCCTATCCAACTTCTCAATTTTGTCTTTTAACTCCGCCATGGCTTGGGTTTTAGTATGCAGAGGTTTGTATTTAGACACTATTTTGTCTTATGGAGTGAAATGAAAACCACTTGATATTTGAGTTAATTATTTTTTCTTAATAATTAACTATTGAAAATGTAATGGTAAAAAATAGTAATATTATATTAATAAATTTTAAAGGATTAGATATATATATATATATATATTATTTACTAATTATATAGTGTAAAAAAAAAATTATAATGATATTATTATTGTTATGTAATTTATTTTGTTTTGAATGTAGGTTTGACATGGAGAGGGATGGAAGGTTGTGGCTGGAAGAGGATGACGCATGAAGGGAAAGGAAGAGGAGAGCATTGGTTGCAGGTTATGGTAAAGTGGTGGTGCATGTGCGGGTGGAATGGGAAGAGGAGGGCGTTGGTGTGAGGACATAACGAGTGGGAGAGGAAGTAGGGAAAGCACGAAAGATGAAGGGAGAGAGGATTTTGGAGGTAGAGGTAGGGAGGGATCCGAGCTGGTGGTAGAAGGAAATAGAAAGTGGAATGGTAGAAAAAATGGAGAAGGGAGAATATGTAGAGAGGGGCGTAGGAGGGGGAGAGGAGTGCATGTGAGGAAGGAGCGCGAACGGGGTGGGGGGGGGAGGAGATAGCGTGATGGTGGGGAGAAGATCGAATGGTAGGAGGGAATGGGAAGATGGAAGGAAGAGGGAGAGTGTGGGAGGAGGTGGAGTGGGAACGCAGGAGGATGGGTGGAGACACGGGTGGGGAGGAAATGGTGGAATGATGAGAGGCGGGTAAAGCAAGGAAGAGTGGCTGGGTGTGATGGATATGATTAAATGGAACAAGAGTGTTTGGGCAATGTGAGGAGCAAGTGTGAAATGTACAATGATGCAAGAGAGGTGGAAAGTAGAGCGTGAAGTGTGGAGGTGTCAAGTGAGAGAAGTAGGGAAGAAAAGTGAGCTAAATGAGGAAGGGAAAAGGGAGAACTACTGAAGGTGTTTT
>LPNX010672709.1:53375-104411 GCA_001517045.1 Pseudotsuga menziesii | reverse complement strand
CATTATTTCATCAGAAAATGTATATAAGAGTTACAGTACCAGTTCTCTGAACAAGTCTGATAGTACAAGCAGCTAGCAGACCTCCTGATGCTCCCAAAATCTAGAACCCTAACAATGTCTTGCTAACCCATTTAAATAGGAAATTTCTCCCAAAATCAGTTAGGTTTCACCTCCTAACTACCTCCATCGAGTCACTAAGTAGGTAAAATAAAAAGTGACTTTTACAAAATTACATGATTACTAAAAATAACAAATGCTTAATAAAAAGTGTTTTTCAAAAATAACCACTAACTAATAATTGTTTCATATCTTCTTAGCTGCCTCAACAAGAAGTGAGATTCCATCTAGGGCTCGAGACCTTTTCTTAGCTCTTTTATCCTTCTTCTCCATATCAATTATCCTTTTTTGCAAGTCTTCATTTTCCTGTTGTAAATGATCAACAGTCTTCTCCAGCTTTGCACAATACCTGTCAGCAACTCTTTTCCTGCTAAGGACTTCCTTGGAAACATCTGACAGCTCCAAAAAATGTTTATGCATATCCTGCAACTCCTCTACGAGCCCTTTATTAACTTTGAATAATCCATCATTAGTTTCTTGCAGGTGCTTCATGTGTTTCCTCTATCTCTGAATACTTTCCTGTACATCCTCTTCATCAAAATTTGGGATCTCTGATATATTGTCATCCTGCATTAAAAGATCTGAAAAATCATCATGAACAATTATTTCTACTAAATATCCTGCTTGCTTGAGAATAGCTTGATCCTCTTCATCCAATTCATGATTTTCAAGAGTATCTGCCTTTGCTTTATCTTCTTCCTGCTGCTTGGTAAGTCTATCTTTAATTTCAGCAATTATTTCAAATAATTCAGACCTAGGATGTTCAATTTCTCCTACTAACTGTGATCTTTTTGTCTCTGCAGGTTGGGAAGAGGAGGAAGGCTTCACAGTTCTCTTTCCCTTACCTTTACTGCTCTTTTTAACAATTTCTGTTTTTTCACTAGAGGAAGAACTAATCACCACAGCTTCCTGTCTGGACTCTAGTTTGGGGTTAAGTAGCTTTTTCATGTTCCATCTTAGCTTGTTAGTAGGTCTGGTTTTCGGTCTTCTGTATGCAGCTACATTTATCTTTTTCTTCCTCTTAGATTTTGCTGATTTTACCCTTGAGGTAGGAAAGTCTCCATATGCTTCTGTACTTGGCTCTGTCACAACAATCTGCTGTTCATCCTCCAATAAATAACCTTCATCTTCAGATAATATGGTAAGAGGGCTCCGTTGTTTAGTTTTTAATTCATCTTCAGGAGTAGCAGCTCTCTCTTTATCAATAGTCCTAGCTTGTTCAAAATGTGCTACTGGTGGTAATTTCAGACAAGGCTGCACTTCTTCACCTGCAAACAATGAGTACTTGTTTCTCATGGAATCTGAACTTTGAGCTGACTGTCATCCTTTACTTGTTCTACTACCTGCTCTGTCACCTTCTTGGCTTTAACCTCATCTTTACTTGTAGATTTGACTGAGTGACCTAACTTTTTTATCACTACCTTCCCCTTATTAGTCTGCCTTTTAGGCTGCTGATCTTCTTTTTGAGGATGAACATCTGACCAAAACAAAAAGAAATCCCAAGTCCTTCCTTCATGCTGCAACACTGTGGTGATGATCAGTTTGATGAGACCATGGTGAAAAAGTGACTGGGAGGTGTGATCATCATTTTTCTTTATCTTGCTTGACATCTTCTGCAGGCTTTTTAAGAAAAAGAAGGGCAAGTTCATTTTAGAAACTCCTACCATGTGTTGCAGGAACCTGAAATGATATTTAAAGACAAATGAATATCTGCCTTCACAGGTCACATAACTTTGAAGTATCCTTATGGGCTCAATCCATTCCTTCCTAAAATTTTGAATGAGGATACCCTTGTTCCAGTCAGGAGTCACATTAGGCAATAGGTATCTTTGGGGTTCAAACTCAAAAGGCAATTTTTTTAATCAATGCTCCCCCTCATTGCTGATCTCAGTAGCTTCTGCTATTAGCTCCACAGTCAGTTTGAATTTCAAAGCATCCATAATGATCATATCATCTTTAAGTCCCTTAGCAAACTTGCAGGACACATGAGCATTGAAACCATCTATCTTCTTGAAAAACTTCAACCAACCTGCTTGCTGAAACAGTTCTACACAGTCAGGAAGCTTCTGGCTCCAGGTTAGGTCAGTGGGCTCAGCCCTGTTGACCTTACCACTTTTGCCACTTTTCCCCATATTCTTCTTTCAGGAAACAAAAACAGTCTGGTTTTAGGTTTCCAATAGGTTTTACAGACTGGTTTTTCTGCTCTTTGAATTCCTCCACAATCTGTTATGCACTCCTGAATAGGCTTGCAATGTCAATGTTCCCTTGTCTTCAACCATACAACCTCGTTGAATATAGGTATACTGTGAGTAGATCAGTTCATGAATAAAACAGTCATAAGAGCACCATAACACAGTTCATTCTTCAAAATGTACCATCAAACATAATATCAAACTGCTTTAGACTATGAACCATCTAAGTCCTTCATTTTAGGGTTCAGGAAACCAGCATTATGATATACATTCAGATATAAACTTCTCCTTTAAGAGAAACTGATTTAAATCCTAGAAGACAGCACTTTGATTAATTTGCAATGTCCAGGATGTTCAATGTAATTGAGGACTGTCAATGAAAGTGGTTGCTCTATATTCAGTATTTGCTCCTCCTTCTATGCATCAAAATAGTTTCGATCCTGAAACCCTAGATTTCTGACTGCTTCAGACTTTGCAAGAGTAACATCACATCATAGGCTTATCAGACCCATCGGAGACTATCTATATGAGAAGAGAGAAAAGCACCAGTGTTTGCAATATATTCACCCCAGCCACAAAAATGTCATTCAAAACTGGATATGAAAGCCAACATGTTCTCCAAAAAAGTGATTTCACAAATCATAAAAATTTCAATAGCTTTCCAGACCAATTGAACAGACCACTGAACATCTTCTGTGTAACATATGAGCATAACAAATCAGTTTAGGAGTCCTTTCAGTGTTGTTTCCTATAGATTCTGGTTTACACTGGCATTAGGTCATGAGAAGAATCCTTTCAATTAACTCATTGTAACCAATATGCATCACTGTCAGAGTTTTCAAATGTATTGGAGAGCAAATGATAAACAATCTTCGTTTAAACTGTCACTAAAATTTCCCAGGCTGTAAACTTTAAACTTAAGAATTCTTTGCTGCTCTGTTCATGCAAATTCTTCACAATAGCTTCAGATAGCTATTTCTGTGGTGAAGAGTTTATTTTATGACCTATTCTCTAATCTCCAGCAACCAATTTCTCCAGATAATCGTGCAGCAAGAAAAACCCAAATTTTTCAGTTATAAGGGTTTATATCAGAATACCTGTCAATTACTCAACTGTCGTGGCTTAAAGCTTCATTTTGGGGTATCAATAGTCTCTCCTCATGCATACAGGTGTCTTCATGTCATCTCCTTAACTGCAGGTGCATGATTTAAGAAGCCCTAATTTCTTGCTGGCGTTAAAAACACTGTCTTCTCTTCACAGGAACAGAATCCACCTCTTTAGCATTTTGATATGCATTACGAGCACTCCTCTCCGATAATAATGCGTATAGAAAGAGAAATTTGCCAACTTAGACCAGAATTTGCTGATTTCTGTCCAACTGATTCCACATATTATGCAATGATGAGCCTGCTCTGCTTCGTGACTGATAACCAACTAAAATCATGCTTAAACTGCAGTAAACACGTGTTAAAACACTCACTCAAGGCGATCAGTCACTTCCAGATGAAAATCATGATGAAAATCCATTTGAAATTTGAAAAAACAAAGGGCCGCGATATTCTTGTAGCGCGCCCTTTGTTAAATTTTCATCCAGCGCTACAAGAATAGTTGCTAGGACAAATTTTCGTTGTTTTGCAATTTTCAGCTAATTTGTCGGAGGTTTTAAAAGCTGCTTGGTTTAAGAAACAAGTCTAACTATTCTCTAAACACATTAATGAATCAACCTTGAGAATATGACCTTCTTAAACCCCTTTTTAAAATATAAAAAAAAAACCATCAAAAATCAAATAAAACCTAAAAGTTTGGGCTCAAAACCTATTCAATCACCCATAGAGTTTCTAAGGAGACCAAAACTAAGACTTAAAACCAAAAAATTTAACTGATATAGATTGAAAAACAAACCAAAACTGGGGAAAATAAACCAAAAATGGAGAAAATTTTACTGACTTAACATCTGGCTCCAGCTGCGGGATGAAGTCCTCCCTGTGAGGCTTCAAGAACCTGTAGACCAGTGCCTTCTATCCTTTATTTACCTAACTGCAAACTTCCATTGGGCTATGGAGTCTTTATTCAACCTCACTCACATCGGTATGTACAATGAAGAGTGAAAATGATCTCATAAACTGTAAAAATGTTTGAGGAATCGCCCATTAACAGGGCTGAGCAATTCCTCACCTTCCAAGGACTGCAAGATGAATGTATTATTTTCCAAAAATTTTGATATCAGAAAGGGGCCAAACCAAAGATTATCAAATTTTCCATTCTTACCTTTCTGTTCCTTTCTTGCATCCCATCTTAAAACCAACTCTCCTTCTGAAAAAGTATGCTTTTTAACTCTTTTGTCAAACCTATTTTTTACCTTAGCTCTGTACAGCTGAGCTTCTTTGTCCACCTTCTCTCTATGTTGCTGCAACTCTATCATCTCAAAGATCCTC
Organism: Pseudotsuga menziesii; assembly: GCA_001517045.1. Taxonomy (NCBI): domain Eukaryota; kingdom Viridiplantae; phylum Streptophyta; class Pinopsida; order Pinales; family Pinaceae; genus Pseudotsuga; species Pseudotsuga menziesii. The sequence goes on along the minus strand of LPNX010672709.1, from coordinate 99,667 downwards.
CTTTGCATGTCATCTGGTTCCTCTTGAGAGTTTTGGAGGAATTTCATCACTCGAATCCCCAACTGAACGGGGAACACTGCCTCTGTGCCATATACTAGCTGAAAAGGAGAAGTACCAATGGCCTGCTTTACTGTAATCCTGTCTGCCCACAATGCATATTTCAGCATTGAATCCCAAGACCTTTTGTTATGTTTCAGCAATTTCTTAATGCTTTGAATGACATTCTTGTTGGATGATTCAGCCTGGCCATTTCCCTGAGGGTAATAGGGAGTTGAATGTTTCAAAACAATGCCATTTTTCTCACAGAAGGCCACCATTGCCTTGGATTTGAATGCTTTGGAATTATCAGTTATTAATCTGTGTGGACAGCCAAATCTACTCAGGATATTGTCTTCAATGAACTCCATAATCACCTTATCTGTAGCATTCCTTGTAGGAATGGCTTCTACCCACTTTGTGAAGAAATCTGTGGCTGTCAGAATCCAACGATGCTGTCCGGAAGATGCTAGATTTATCTCTCCAATAAAATCCAGACCCCATTGCTGAAAAGGGGCATTAACTGCAATAGGCTTCAATGGCAAGGATAATAATTTCTATTTACCTGCAAACTTTTGACAAGGTATGCAAGTTCTTACCTGCTGGTAAACATCTGAGAAGAGGGAGGGCCAATAGTATCCGGATCTCAAAATTTTGTAAGCTGTGGTTTTCCAATATTTATGCCCTCCACAAGCTCCTTCATGAGATTCTGAAATTACTTCCCCTATTTCAGCTTGATCCAAGCACCTTAACAAGATACCCCCTGGGTCTTTCCAAAACAATTGATCCTCCAGCAAACAATATTTAGTAGCTTTCAGTTTCAGAGATCTGGCAGCCTTCCTATCTAAGTGTTCTGGGCATTGCAAAAATAACAGGAAATAAACAATATCAGCTTACCAATCTGAAGATGAATAAGAGTCCATGATTCTTTCTTTCTCCAGCATTGCTTGCTTTCCATCAGGTACTGATTCTTCTACCATAACATGTAATCCTAGGGCTTGACAATTTGAGTCAGCCAACAGTTTGGCCAATCCTTGTCCTTTGACCTGCTTTGTAGGTCTGATTTCCACCTCATATTCCATAATCTTGGCAATCCACTTTCCCCTCTTTCCTTCACTGTCAGGCTGGGTCAGAACATCTTTCACTGCTGCATTTGGAACAAATGAAATCACCTTTGAATGAAGAATATAAATTCTGAAAAATTTCAGAGCTTTCACCAGAGCATAGGATTGTTTTTCCAGAATGCTGTACTTCAGTTCAGAATCCCTGAGAGTCTTACTGAAAAAGGCAATGGGTTGTTCTAGTCCTTCCTTGTTTTTCTGAAGTAAGACAGTTGCAACTGTATCTGCTGAAGCAAAAGAAAAAGTAAAGAACTCCTTGGTAAAATCAGGACTTACCAGAACAGGTGCTTCAGTCAGAGCCACCTTTATTTTTTCAAAAGCTGCCTTTGCTTCAACAGTACATTTAACCTCTTGGTCCTTCTTTAACATTGTTGTGATTTGTTTAATGGTCTCAGCAAAATTAGGAATGAACCACCGCAGAAAATTTGTCTTGCCAATAAATGATTGCACATCCTTTTTGCTCCTGGGCAAACTGATCTTTAGTATTGCTTTAACTCTCTCAGGGTCAATTCTAATGCCATCAGCAGACACCAAATGACCCAACAGTCTGCCCTCTTGCACAACAAAATGAGATTTATTGGGGTTTAAAGACAGTCCAAATTTTCTGCATTTCTGAAAAGTTTGCCTCAAATGTTTTAAGTGCTCATCATCAGACTGTGAGAACACAGTAATGTCATCTAAATAAATGACAACAAACTTATCTTTCTCACCTAAAAATGCAATGTCCATTTCCCTCTGAAAAGTTGCTCCATCATTCATCAGACCAAAGGGCATCTTATCATACATGAAGGTTCCCCAGGGGGTGGTAAATGTTGTTTTTTCTCTGTCATTAGGGTGCATGGCAACCTGATTGTACCCTGAAAATCCATCCACCATGGAAATTCTCTGTGCTCCCACTACCTACTGTAAGACTTGTTCAATCTTTGGCAAAGGATAGTTGTCTTTTAATGAAGATCTGTTAAGATTCCTGAAATCAACACACAGTCTAATCTCCCCATTCTTTTTCCTGACAGGTACAAGATTTGCAACCCAGGAAGAGTACCTGAGAGGCACTATTATCTTGGCATCCAGTAACCTTTTAATCTCTTTTTCAATCATAGGGAATAAGGCTGGATTTATCCTTCTCAATTTCTGTCGGAAAGGCTTGACATTGGGCTTCAAGGGAACCTTATGCTGAATAATCGCTGTGTCATAGGTTTTTAATTCTTCATAGGACCATGCAAATAAATCCACATATTCTTTCAAAAGCTTAATATATCTGCTCCTTTGCTCAGCTGTCAGAGATTTAGAAATTTTTACCATTCTTGGGTTTTCTGCAGTACCAATATTGCAGTCCACTACATTGTCTTCTGAAGATTGAACCACTGGCTTTGAAGGGGTGTCATATTTGGTAAAAATTCTTTCTAAAGGCACTAAACCTTTAGGGATAAAATTACTCTTCAACTCAATGATCTTATGACCTGCAATCTCACCTTCAGGAAACTCATTTTCAGCAAAAACATTTTCAGCAGACTCACTTTCAGCAGACTCATTTTCCTGTTCTTCTCCTTCATCTTGATCAATTTGAGCATTGGCAAATTCATCTGTAAGCTCAATAAATTTCTTGATTTCAATATCATCTTAGAAAACGCTCCAGTGTTTCACATTGTCAGGAACACATGGTCTGTACCTTACCTCTATAGGATACCTTAACTGAGTAGTTTTAGGAATTTTGAAGTATGAGGCAGCCAAAGCTAAAGAGTCTGCAGTCTCATTGTAATTTCTTGGAATATGAGTGATATTAAATGCTATGAAATAATTTTCAAGCATATCCCATACCTCATTCCTATAGACCTTCAACAAATCCTTCTTTACTTGATAGTTGTTCTTCACCTGTCGAACAACCAACTCGGAGTCGCCATATGCAGTAATTTGCTGAATGCCTAAGTCTTTAGCAGCTTTCAGTCCTAATATCAGAGCTTCATATTCAGCAGTGTTGTTAGTGGTAACAAATTCCAGCTTATACATGAGTTTCACTGTTTCACCTCCAGGAGAAATGAGCAAAAATCCAGCTCCAGCACCCTCTTTGCAAGAGGATCCATCAAAATACAATTCCCACAGCTGATCTTCTTCTTCTCTGCAATGTTTCACTGGTTTTTCTTTTTCAACTTGTAAAAGGCCAACAGAATTTTCTTCATCACTGAAATTCAACATACAAGTCCCTAGATCTTTGTCAATAGAGTACAATGGATGATTAGTGGGGTTTTTATCATCTGTGACAATGTAGGAAAACTGTAGTTCTCTGTAAAGTCTCCTATTTTCTCCACCAAAAACAGGAATGGTGGCATATGAGAGATCCATCTGTAAGGTTCCTCCTACCTTCTTTGCCTAGGATATTGAAATAAGCATACCAAACTTGGGTGTGATATCAGCTACAACCACATCCATTATGACACTCTTCATGGGCAGCTGAGTAAGGTTAACAACCATGTGTTTAATTACCCCTAGACACTTGACAGCTCGGGAGTCAAAGGCATATAAGTCATGGTAAGGTTTGGTGATACTGAGACCAAGGGCTTCCATCACAGCTTTGGGCATTAAGTTATGGGATGCTCCAGAGTCTAATAGGCAATTGTGGATCATTTGATCATGGACAGTTAAGGTAACATAGAAGGGAGGAGAAGCACCAGCTTCATTTTCTGTTTTCTCAGCTAGGGCAGAACCAATAAATATTTTTGGGCTTTCTTCTTGCAAATTGACAGTATCTGAAACAGGCTGACCACTGGCAGCAGGATGACTACTAGCAGAATTCATAACTTTTAAAACTGTTTGTTTATAAGATGGATTCTTTATAAGTTCAGTCAATGGAACAGGAATTTTCAATTTTCCTAATTCAGTTTCCAAATTGAAATTCTGAGCTGACCTGTTTACCTCTTCAATCTCATCATTCTTCTTGGACTTTTCTGCAGGCTGCTTCTTCTCTGTGACAGGATCAGTAACTTGTTTATCAGGAACATTTGCAGCTGGAACATTTGCAGCAGGTACAGCACCTTTCTTCTTGGGAGCTTGGACTACTTGTTTCGGACCAGATCTGAGATTAATGGTCTTCTTAATTCCATTCTGATTAGCAGCAGCATTTACAGCAGTTTTCTCAAATTCTAAATCATCTTCAACTTCATACAAATCAGCATCATAAAATTCAGAATTCAGAAAATATTCTTTTGTTACAAAACCTGTGGATAAACCATCCCCAAAGTGATTCATGTCTTGGTCAGTTTCGGTCTCCTCAAAGAGGAGCTGTTCATCAACCTCCTCTTCATCAGCTAAATTATTCTGAAAAGGTGGGGGCACTTTTTGCTCTTCATTCTCTCTCCTTTCCTGCTGAATGTCATTATTTCTTCGCTCCCTTGGCATGAATCTAGGAGCAAACTGCCTCCTGAACTGATTTGGATTATTTGGATTTCTCTGAGCTTCTGGGGCAGCTTTAGCAGAATTATTTTCAAGTTCTAATTTGTTCAGCTTGGCAGTGAGAACCTTCACAAGTTTAGCCATTTCATCTATTTTGGCTTCAGCAGACTGAGGTGCAGCACTGTTGAAACAGCCTCCTTCTTCCCTTTTCTTTCATATAACTGTTGAGGTGTTTCTTTTTTAAGTTTATTTGAAGCCAGTAAGTTTGACTCCACCTCCAATGTTGCATCTTGCATGTTCAGCAAAGAGACAACTCTTCTTTCTCTGAGTAACAATGAAAATTCATGGTCAAATGCATTTGCATAAGTCAGTTCGGCTGATGTTTCAGTAGGTTTGATCTCTGCTGGAATCCTACTATACATCTTATTAAATATTTTTGAGAAATCAGCAACAATTTCATCCTTCTTTATTCTAAGAGCACCAAACTCAGTGATATAATAAGTGTGGTCCTTGGTGTCTCCCCACTGCCTCAGGAAAAGGTCACGGAGTTATTCAATGATTGTAATGGAGTTGGCAGGCAACTCCCTGAACCATTTTCTCACATCCCCATCTAAGCTCTGCACAAATACTCTCATCCATACATCTTTAATTTCAATGTTCTGATTGTCTGCATAACTCAGGAAAGCCTCCCAATGTTCTTCTGCAGTTGTTTCACCTTGTCCATTGAATCTAGGCATATATTTCTGATAATCATGAACAGGCAAGGCATGTAAAGGCTGGGGTAATGCTAATGGTGCATACCTAGCAGCTATCATTCTTTCCATCATATCCATGGGTGGATTTTGGCCTGCCATTGTGGACTGAGTTTTAGATTGAGGTTTTGAAGAGGAAGAAACCTGACTGGTACTTGCTTGGAATGGATTTTTTCCTATTTTCAGCTGAAAGAGTGGGATTTTTCCAGGAGAAGTAGTATTAGCTTTCAAAAAGGTTTCTGGATTGGTAAAAACTTGAAAAGTATTTTCAGGTATGGTAGGTTTTAACCAAGGTGAGTTTTCAGCTGGGTCAAATGAGTCACCCAACTGGTGAGGATCACAAGAAGCTGGAAAATATTGGGACCTTCTGAGCTTTCTTGCTTTTTTTATAATCTTTTCAGGGTCTGTCACACCCCGTAGCAAGGGAGATGTAGGTCTTCTCCTCGTTCCAATACTTCTAGAAGCCAGTGTATCCAAATTTGGTGAAAATAGCCTTCAAAAGACACTGGTTTAAGTCCACCTCTTAAACCAGGAAAAATGATAAGTATCCCAGGGAAGATTTGCTTCAGCTTCGTCCCCGGCAACGGCGCCAAAGTTGTTTGTGTCAGAAATTTTTACTAAGGCTAGGGTAACAATCCAACACAATCTCAAGAGAAAAACTCAATTCAAACTAGGGTTTAGGGTTTTGTTTATGTGTTTTTGGTTGTAAGCTTCAAGATCATGCAGGGAATACATTCAGAGTAAAAGCAGCAACTAAATCATAGACATAAACTGATAAATATGCCCAAACATATCACAAAAATCCAACAAAGATACTATGCTGTGGTTCATACATTAAAAGATAAGCATTACCAGAAAAAGACATCAACTAGCAATGAAATTACCATTTAAGAAGCAAAACATGCTCAATAACAAAGCCAACATAGACAAAATGTGGGGGAAAGAGTCATATATCACATTATTTCATCAGAAAATGTATATAAGAGTTACAGTACCAGTTCTCTGAACAAGTCTGATAGTACAAGCAGCTAGCAGACCTCCTGATGCTCCCAAAATCCAGAACCCTAACAATGTCTTGCTAACTCATTTAAATAGGAAATTTCTCCCAAAATCAGTTAGGTTTCGCCTCCTAACTACCTCCATCGAGTCACTAAGTAGGTAAAATAAAAAGTGACTTTTAAAAAATTACATGATTACTAAAAATAGCAACTGCTTAACAAAAAGTGTTTTTCAAAAATAACCACTAACTAATAACTGTTTCATATCTTCTTAGCTGCCTCAAAAAGAAGTGAGATTCCATCTAGGGCTCGAGACCTTTTCTTAGCTCTTTTATCCTTCTTCTCCATATCAATTATCCTTTTTTACAAGTCTTCATTTTCCTGTTGTAAATGATCAACAGTCTTCTCCAGCTTTGCACGGTACCTGTCAGCAACTCTTTTCCTGCTAAGGACTTCCTTGGAAACTTCTGACAGCTCCAAAAAATGTTTATGCATATCCTGCAACTCCTCTACGAGACCTTTATTAACTTTGAATAATCCATCATTAGTTTCTTGCAGGTGCTTCATGTGTTTCCTCTATCTCTGAATACTTTCCTGTACATCCTCTTCATCAAAATTTGGGATCTCTGATATATTGTCATCCTGCATTAAAAGATCTGAAAAATCATCATGAACAATTGATTCTACTAAATATCCTGCTTGCTTGAGAATAGCTTGATCCTCTTCATCCAATTCATGATTTTCAAGAGTATCTGCCTTTGCTTTATCTTCTTCCTGCTGCTTGGTAAGTCTATCTTTAATTTCAGCAATTATTTCAAATAATTCAGACCTAGGCTGTTCAATTTCTCCTACTAACTGTGATCTTTTTGTCTCTGCAGGTTGGGAAGAGGAGGAAGGCTTGACATTTCTCTTTCCCTTACCTTTACTGCTCTTTTTAACAATTTCTGTTTTTTCACTAGAGGAAGAACTAATCACCACAGCTTCCTGTCTGGACTCTAGTTTGGGGTTAAGTAGCTTTTTCATGTTCCATCTCAGCTTGTTAGTAGGTCTGGTTTTCGGTCTTCTGTATGCAGCTACATTTATCTTTTTCTTCCTCTTAGATTTTGTTGATTTTACCCTTGAGGTAGGAAAGTCTCCATATGCTTCTGTACTTGGCTCTGTCACAACAATCTGTTGTTCATCCTCCAATAAATAACCTTCATCTTTAGATAATATGGTAAGAGGGATCCTTTGTTTAGTTTGTAATTCCTCTTCAGGAGTAGCAGCTCTCTCTTTATCAATAGTCCTAGCTTGTTCAGAATGTGCTACTGGTGGTAATTTCAGACAAGGCTGCACTTCTTCACCTACAAACAATGAGTACTTGTTTCTCATGGAATCTAAAGCCACTTTGAGCTGACTGTCATCCTTTACTTGTTCTGCTACCTGCTCTGTCACCTTCTTGGCTTTAACCTCATCTTTACTTGTAGATTTGACTGAGTGACCTAACTTTTTTATCATTACCTTCCCCTTATCAGTCTGCCTTTTAGGCTGCTGATCTTCTTTTTGAGGATGAACATCTGACCAAAACAAAAAGAAATCCCAAGTCCTTCCTTCATGCTGCAACACTGTGGTAATGATCAGTTTGATGAGACCATGGTGAAAAAGTGACTGGGAGGTGTGATCATCATTTTTCTTTATCTTGCTTGACATCTTCTGTAGGCTTTTTAAGAAAAAGAAGGGCAAGTTCATTTTAGAAACTCCTACCATGTGTTGCAGGAACCTGAAATGATATTTAAAGACAAATGAATATCTTCCTTCACAGGTCACATAACTTTGAAGTATCCTTATGGGCTCAATCCATTCCGTCCTGAAATTTTGAATGAGGATACCCTTGTTCCAGTCAGGAGTCACATTAGGCAATAGGTATCTTTGGGGTTCAAACTCAAAAGGAAATTTTTTAAACCAATGCTCCCCCTCATTGCTGATCTCAGTAGCTTCTGCTATTAGCTCCACAGTCAGTTTGAATTTCAAAGCATCCATCATTATCATATCATCTTTAAGTCCCTTAGCAAACTTGCAGGACACCTGAGCATTGAAACCATCTATCTTCTTGAAAAACTTCAACCAACCTGATTGCTGAAACAGTTCTGCACAGTCAGGAAGCTTCTGGATCTAGGCTAGGTCAGTGGGCTCAGCCCTGTTGACCTTACCACTTTTGCCACTTTTACCCATATTCTTCTTTCATGAAACAAAAACAGTCTGGTTTTAGGTTTCCAATAGGTTTTACAGACTGGTTTTTCTGCTCTTTGAATTCCTCCACAATCTGTTATGTACTCCTGAATAGGCATGCAATGTCAATGTTCCCTTGTCTTCAACCATACAACCAGGTTTGAATATAGGTATATTGTGAGTAGATCAGTTCATGAATAAAACAGTCATAAGAGCACCATAACATAGCTCATTCTTCAAAATGTACCATCAAACATAATATCAAACTGCTTTAGACTATGAACCATCTAAGTCCTTCATTTTAGGGTTCAGGAAACCAGCATTATGATATACATTCAGATATAAACTTCTCCTTTAAGAGAAACTGATTTAAATCCTAGAAGACAGCACTTTCATTAATTTGCAATGTCCAGGCTGTTCAATGTAATTGAGGACTGTCAATGAAAGTGGTTGCTCTATCTTCAGTATTTGCTCCTCCTTCTTATGCATCAAAACAACTTCGATCCTCAAACCCTAGATTTTTTACTGCTTCAGACTTTGCAAGAGTAACATCACATCATAGGCTTATCAGACCCATCGGAGACTATCTGTATGAGAAGAGAGAAAAGCACCAGTGTTTTCAATATATTCACCCCAGCCACAAAAATGTCATTCAAAACTAGATATGAAAGCCAACATGTTCTCCAAGCAAGTGATTTCACAAATCATAACAATTTCAACAGCTTTCCAGACCAATTGAACAGACCACTAAACATCTTCTGTGTAACATATGAGCATAACAAATCAGTTTAGGAGTCCTTTCAGTGCTGTTTCCTATAGATTCTGGTTTACACTGGCATTAGGTCATGAGAAGAATCCTTTCAATTAACTCATTGTAACCAATATGCATCACTATCAGAGTTTTCAAATGTATTGGAGAGCAAATGATAAACAATCTTCGTTTAAACTGTCACTAAAATTTCCCACGCTGTAAACTTTAAACTTAAGAATTCTTTGCTACTCTGTTCATGCAAATTCTTCACAATAGCTTCAGATAGCTATTTCTGTGGTGAAGATTTTATTTTATGACCTATTCTATCATCTCCAGCAACCAATTTCTCCAGATAATCGTGCAGCGAGAAAAACCCAAATTTTTCAGTTATAAGGGTTTATATCAGAATACCTGTCAATTACTCAACTGTCGTGGCTTAAAGCTTCGTTTTGGGGTATCAACAATCTCTCCTCATGCATACAGGTGTCTTCATATCATCTCCTTAACTGCAGGTGCATGAATTAAGAAGCCCTAATTTCTTGCTGGCGTTAAAAACACTGTCTTCTCTTCACAGGAACAGAATCCACCTCTATAGTGTTTTGATATGCATTACGAGCACTCCTCTCCGATAATAATGCATATAGAAAGAGAAATTTGCCAACTTAGACCGGAATTTTGCTGATTTCTGTCCAACTGATTCCGCATATTATGCAATGATGAGCCTGCTCTGCTTCGTGACTGATAACCAACTAAAATCATGCTTAAACTGCAGTAAACACGTGTTAAAACACTCACTCAAGGCGATCAGTCACTTCCAGATGAAAATCATGATGAAAATCCGTTTGAAATTTGAAAAAACAAAGGGCCGCGATATTCTTGTAGCGCGCCCTTTGTTAAATTTTCATCCAGCGCTACAAGAATAGTTGCTAGGCCAAATTTTCGTTGTTTTGCAATTTTCAGCTAATTTGTCGGAGGTTTTAAAAGCTGCTTGGTTTAAGAAACAAGTCTAACTGTTCTCTAAACACATTAATGAATCAACCTTGAGAATATGACCTTCTTAAACCTCTTTTTAAAATATAAAAAAAAAACCATCAAAAATCAAATAAAACCTAAAAGATTGGGCTCAAAACCTATTCAATCACCCATAGAGTTTCTAAGGAGACCAAAACTAAGACTTAAAACCAAAAAATTTAACTGAGATAGATTGAAAAACAAACCAAAATTGGGGAAAATAAACCAAAAATGGAGAAAAAATTACTGACTTAACAGGTGCCAAGGAGCTAAATCTGAGGTAAGAATAGGAGGAGTGAAATATCTAATACCAATGTTACACGGTATCCGAGTGTAATATGCCATCCCATATCTGGGTTAAGCTATCCCATATCCAAGTTAAGGAGGAAGATGTTCCATCTTCAAAATAATAATGTATAACTATATAATAATTGAATGGATATGGTCATCATAAATATGGCTTGGTCATCAAATATTGAAGAGACATTTCTCTTCATAACTATATTTATAATTAATTACTATTGCTAATGGTTATAACATATTTATTTACTATTTTATTGTTGTAACAGGGCCTAAGCAACAAGGCTTATGGCCACCCTTTACATTATTGATCCATATGAACTGAGGAAAGAGGAAAAACCACATGGGAAAAATCCTCCCTCAAAAATAGAAATGAAAGAGTAACCAAACTCTGTATACACTCCAAACTAAATGACTATGTCTAGAGGAATCTTCTTCTTGGGAAGAAGTGGATCATGCGCCTAAAACATGTGTTGGATTTCTTCAACAATGGAAGCAACCAAATATGGAATTCATTTGAACTTACATCTCGAACCAACCAGGGTGAGAACAAATCCAAATGCATGAAGAAAAACTCAAAACTTTAGCTTCGAACCACAATAGGTGAGATCAGCTCCTAGTGAATGTAGGTGTCCTCCATCTTCTATGCAACTTTGAAAATTGGTGCTAGCAATCATATAGGAATACATAAGAATCATGGATCCAAGGAGAGAAAATGTAACATATCCAAGCTTTAATCCTTCTTCCAAAACATCCAAGGCATCACTCTTTTGCACACTAGCAAAGTAAGTAGGAGAATCATGGAAGAAAAATTATTAGATATGGAAGATATTCTCTTCAACAACATTGATGGCAGCAGCTCGTATGTTATCTTCAATAAAAAGAGCTTCATGAAAAATAGAGGAAGACACAGAGGAAAAAAGTTGAACTGGATCATTTGTTGAATATTCTACCATTTCTTCATATACGTACAAACAACACTCTTTGAAATTCATTACTTTGACAGTATGCTTGATAAATGCCAAAAGGAGAAACCAAATGACCAAAGGTAATAACTGGAAGAAACAATGGAAATTGTTTTGCATTAGGCTAGCTCTGATACCATGTAATATTTTTGAATGCACAACATCACAACAAAAGTTCTAAGACATGCGACGTTCCAGCATAGATCTAGATAGAAAACAAAATCCCACTTAGAATTAGTTGCAGAAAGAGATAGCAAGAATAGAGAAGAAATATTGGATAGAACACTAGAGTAAAATCACTCCAGTGTGAAGTTTTCCACTCTGATTATTGAGAAAAAAAACCCAGTACAATATATAGGAATTATTGCATGAAATACATTGTGTAAATACAATGGGATACCAAATACCATGGGTCCAACAAACCATATCAGTATCTCACATTAATGTTGGCTTATCTTGACTAATTCCCCGAATCTATGATATTGTGCCAAGTGTAACTCCAAGTAGTAGCCATAATGAGGTGAAATGAGCATATATGGACCATGAAGTGGTTATGCTCGTCAACAAGTGTGAAAGTAACCATCATGATGGCATTAGAGGTGGTTTAGAGGCTTGGTTTTGGAACATTAATGAGCAAATTGACCAAATCCTCAAGAAGGCGCACCCAATCTCCTTAAAACAAGGAAATGCAATAACTACCCCATAAATGTAGCATAGAGGGGTGCATTGACTCCATAGAACAATGAAAAAAGTGGGTAAGTGTACAAACAATATTTTATGGCATGAACACTAGTCTAAGTGGGTCAAATGTGGGAAAACTAGGATCCAAGACACTAGACTAGGAACTAGAACCATTTTCACATGGAACAAAGTACACTAGACTCTTGGAACTTGTTGCAGCTGTAACTGTTTTCCCCAAATTTTCAAATTTTGGACCCCCTTATGATTTTTAATGTTTCCTTGAATCATTTGGATCCATGAACTCTTTTGTCGTGCTTTAATCTCATCCTATTTTTGAGGTTAACTCTCTTCCTGTTGTAAAAAATTGCTTATGTTTGAAACTGTTGTGGGTCGTGGAGTTTAGAGTTTGTTTTGTTAACCTTCGAGCTGCATTTTCCTCTCGGGAGCTTAGTTCCCATGCTAACCACTATTTCGGAAGTCGTTTAAACAACTAATCGACACCATGTTTTCTTAAGGAGCCTTCGTTGCGGAAATCGAATGATGACCTTAACTTCTTTGTTGTCGCGTCATTTTGTTGGGCTTGTTCACATTATCGGAGGAGTTAGTCTGTTTATCTTCCGCCCTTGCAGCTCCCAAACAAACTAAGTATCCTGCATACAATCGCTCTGCCCACCGATGCTTTGTTAGGTCTTCGTCACCTTGTGTTGGATCGGAGGTCGTAGTCTTTTCTCCTCCACCCTTGTGGCTGTGTAACGCACTAAGTATCCGACGTTGATGTCCTTCCACTCACCGACTGGGAATTTTTCACCTAGATTTTGAGTCTAGCTTTTCTGACCCTGATAAACTTAACGGTCTCACAGATCTCATTTCCTATTGGAAATCCACTGACGCGGCTTTGAGTAAGACTACTGCAGCCAAGGTTTTAGTGTTTTAGGCTACCGATAAGTTTCTCTCCCCGTCGTTTCGTCAGTTTTAAACCCTTGTGGATGAGACAATGGGCCTGGCGCTTGTTAAGATTTTCATGACAGTATAGGGCCTCTTTTGATGACTATTCATTTGTTGATACAGTTTTGTTTTATTGGAAATGCGGTCCTGATTAATGATACATGTCTTTTAATTGTAGATGAACTCAAGAGGTTTTTATAAATTATTACTGTGAGAAGGCATAGCGGGGAGACGAAGTAGTAGAAAACGGTTGGATAGTGTTAGGAAGAGTTTGTACCGAAACCATCGTGATCTCAAGGAGAGAAAACAAAAGACAAGGTGAAATAAAATGCGACAAAAGCCCAGGCCTGGAAAGATCTGTCAGTTACCAAGCAGATCCTGCTTTGTTGAGTACTCTGAAAACGTAACTCATGAAGTAAATCATGATTACTCACAGAAAAGACAAAAATGGGGATATTAAACGATTTGGAGGAACCCAAAGGTCACACGGTTTGGGCAGCCCAAGAGGTTAGCTGTTTTGGTTTAAATATAGGAAAGTTATAACTTACAGGGGATTTTTCCCAGGAAGAACTTGTGAACTATTGTTTGTAAGAGGAACTATTTCATTTTACAATAAGAAATTGCAAATTTTTCCTGTTGGAGAAGGTGTTATGTGGAATGTCTCAATGTGATAAAATGAACGATGTTGAATGGGAACTATTTCATTTTCGGCTGTGTTTCATTAACTGTGAGAGCATTCTAACTTTCTGAACCTATGTTCTTGCCTGAATGTTCTCTAGTGTATTCTGTGATTTTTCCACTATGAGTAATGGTATTTTTAACTGTTGATGAGCTATCTTGTCATGTATATTTTATTCATGTTTATATGTGTGGTTATAAGAACAGCTATCTGTGATTTACCAAAACACATGGACAGTATTGCATTACTCATGAATTAATATCTAGCTCTCTAGAGACAGCCTAGTTAGTATTTATTTTCTTGTTTTTTTGTGTGATTTAGGTGCTTGTGAGTTTTAAGACGAGAGGTAAGAACCTATGCATCACGTTGTGAATACTCATGGAATTCTTTATCGAGTCTGCATGTTAAATAGGCACTTGCATATCATACTTTAGGTCAAAAAATACAAAAATACATACGGTGGATCAGGCCGTAACCGATAAACCCTTTTATTTTTGTTACTTGACCTACGGCAGCCGGACTGCAAACCAGACGGATTCCCTACACTAAATAGTCACGGGCTAATTGGGAACGTTGACTGGGGAGAATCCCTTGTTGTTGTTTCCTGTGAATTTCTAGGCCTCAATAGTTTGTGGTGCTAGAAGGAGGGCCGCCAGTGCATGGCTAGCCGAGGAAACCCGTTTTCCCGAGACTATTCCACCGGTAAAAGTTCAGAAAGCAGTGTGTTTCATAATTCAATTTCTGGAGAAGGGGATAGAGAACATTTGTATTCTGTCGACAACGAAGTTGTTAATGATTTGAGAAGACACACTAGGGCATACGTGAAGAAGATTGGAGGATTGTTGATTATCCCTGAATTGCCCAGAAGAGAATATAAAAGGAAAGATCTTCCTATATTGGAAGACTCAGTGCTAGTTGGGGATTGGGAGGAACTTGTAGAAACAGCCTTACAGGAAGTTTTATTGACTTTGAATCAAGTAGGCCCAGATACTCCTCACAGTTCTCCTGCTCACACTCCTATTCGCTCACCCTCTCACTCTCCACCCAGTCTCATGGCAGGAGTAAACACAAATCAACCACCCAACCCACCGAATCCACCACCTGCTTGGAAATCCAGATCACCTTTAAACCTAACACCTCCTTTGCATGATTTACCTCAATCTATTGAAAAGATGCTACCCAAATTTGACCCAAATGAAAAGATACTAGTAGACGACCACTTGCAAAGTTTCTATTTGGCAATAGAAGGGTTAAGGGCTGGGGAATATGATGATGTAGTTTGCAAACTATTCCCACACACCCTTAAAGGAGCTGTAGCCTCGTGGTACTTTGGTTTTCCTGCAAATTCTATCCCTGATTGGAATACCTTTGAGAGGATTTTTAGAAGTAAGTATGCAGCCCAAAAAACTCATGCAGCTCTCATGAAAGGATTATGCGCCTTAAAGAAAGAAAGAAAGGAGAAGGTACATAGTTTCACCTAAAGATTTGCAGCATATCTCAAGAATTTTTCTGAAGCTGACAAACCTTCGGATAAAGTCCTAATTGAATATTATACCTCGGCTCTAGGACCTGAGTTGGCCATGTTTTCCAAAGTGAAGGCCAAGCCTACTCTAGTGGAGACCTATGAGGAGGTAGAGAAAGTACAAGCTGAAAGGGAAAGTATCGAAGATTATCCCAAATGATCAGGAGAAAAAAATGTGGGAAGGAAAGCTTTGTTGTTTACTAATTCTAACGAGGAGAAATCACCATATTTTGAAGGGATGGAAAAAATGATGCAGAATATTTCCAACAGAATCATAGACTTGGAAAAAGAAAAGGAAGCCCAAAAGTTCTATAAGCCCTATTACAAGAAGCGAGAGGATAACAATCAATCCCGACCCCCTCCACACAATTCGGCATCTATGAATTTAACAGAGGTAGGAATGGACAATTTTTGCACTTTCCACCAACAACCCCACTCTGAAAAGAATTTTCCTCAATGGATAAACTCAATGACGTTGGTTATGAATCAACTGTTGGATTCTAAATTAACAGAAGAGGAATATGGAGAAAGGAAAGACAATAATACACCAGCAAAAGAACAAGAGGATGAGACCTTGGTTCTGTGGGACTGTGTTTCGTTGTTTGACGCTGAGGAAGAAAATATTTTGGGACACAAGGACATCATGGAAACAAATGTAACAACAAGGAGCCAAGGGTTGGTGAAAGAAAACAGTCTCGTGCTCCCAAAGATTAAAAGACTTCAAAGGAATGTTAAGAAATTTCAGACCCTGGAATTTACCATCACCAGTCAAGATCCTAGATAGACTAACGTGTTCACCAAGCCCAATGAAGAAAAAATAAATAATGGTAAACCAAACCCCGCCAAACCGAGATGGAATACGACATTGTGGAAGATATAAAGAAGGTAAGGGAAAATATCTCGTTATTTGAAATGTGCAAGGTGCCACAGCAGAAAGAAAATATTTTGAAAGCACTTGAAGCATCAGAGGAGGGGCTACCCACCAACAATCAGCCCAAGGAAGAAGAAGAAATTGGGGAAGCAAGCGTAGGAGGTAAGCCTAAGAGAAAGAATCCACCATTTCTCCTCACTTTTGAAATTTTTAACCACAATGTGCATAATTTCTTGGTAGACTCAGGGGCATCGGTCAACGTTATGCCGCTGTCATTCTGCAAAAGGATAAATGGGCAGCCTAAACCATCCACCTGGAGGGTTGTTCAGTTGGATAGAACGAATGTGAAGGTGATTGGGGAAATGGAGGATGTTCTAGTCCGCTTATCTTCGAATGATAAAGTGTGTCAAGTTATTGACATTGTGGTGGCTGACATACCAGACGCTTATGGGCTTGTTCTGAGCAGGGACTGGTCGGCAAATCTAAATGGATATTTTGCCTCAGACCGGTTACATCTATGGCTGCCGTATAAAGGAAGCCCGAATCAAATCAAAATTTTGAGGGAGCCCCATATGAAATACAACGTTACTCAGTTTGAGGAAAAAAACAAACCAGTGGATTCGGTTCTGGGAAATTACTTTATTGAGTTAGAACCAGGAAATTACCAAGCCAAAGAAGCCAGCAACACATCAGACGCTCAGCCTGATCTCCTTCGGTTTTCACAGGCTGATGAAATCGATTGTAAAATAGTAAACTTAGCAGTAGAAGTAGATTCCCGTATAGTAGTTAGCGATTTCTAGACACTTTTTTTGATGGATCTAAAACGTTAGAAGGGTCAGGAGCCAGCTGTGTCCTGATAGACCCTGAGAAGAACAAACATTTTCTTTCATGTAGGTTAGAGTTTGAATGTACAAATAACACAGCTGAATATGAAGCATTGGTTCAAGGTTTAAGGAAAGCAATTGAATTAAAGGAAAATAATCTGAAAGTTTTTGGAGATTTTGAAATAATTGTAAAACAAATTCAGAATAAAATACATTGCATTTCTCCTCACTTAAAAGCTTATCAAAATGAGGTATGGGATTTACTCAAATGTTTTAACGCATTTAATATTATATCAATTCCAAGACTTAAGAATGCAACAGCTGACTTATTGGCCACATCAGCTGTTAGGCTCGTGCCCTCTAATAATCGGTGCTCTATTGAATTACTTTCCAGGCCCCTGGTTCCGGATATGATTACCAACCTACGAGTGTTCGATGACAATCAGCAGAGTATAGAATGCTTAACGAAGGACGAGGTATTTAAAGGGGCGATTATTGATGATGAAGAACATCAGGCCGAGATGAAATTTGATAATTTTATACCTAAAGGATTCAGAACATTAGAACAGATGTTTGATTTAAATGAAAAATTTAGAAGACCAGCAAACGTGAAGACTCACAGCTCATCTATATAGTTCGAATTGATAAATTTAGGGACTGAGACAAAGCCTAAATATGTGAATCTTGGAAAATGTTGTTCACCAGTGGAAAGAAATAAGTTCATCGGTATTTTTAATCAATATAAAGATGTTTTTTCCTAGACATATGAAGATCTGAAAACATATGACACCAGTATTATCCACCATGTTATCCCCATCAAATCTGGAGTCAAACCCTATTAGCCGCCTTTCAGGAAAATGCATCCAAAATTGGAACCTCTAATCCAAAGTGAAGTGAAGAAATTATTGGATGCTAGGATCGTTTTTAAGGTCAGACACTCAGAATGGGTATCAAATCTGGTACCTGTAAGGAACAAATCTGGAGAAATCAGGTTATGTGTGGATTTCAAAAACTTGAATCGAGCCTCAGATAAAGACAATTATCATGTTCCACCCATGGAGCAACTACTACAAATGGTCTCATGTTCTGAACTATTTTCTTTATTAGACAGATTCTCAGGATACAATCAAGTATTAGTAGTCGAAGAAGATAGATTGAAAACAACATTCAGGACCAGGTGGGGAACTTTCGCTTACAGAAGAATTCCCTTCGGGCTTATAAATGTTGGAGCTACGTTCCAGAGGTCTATGGACATAGCTTTGTTGGTCGTCATGGGAAGACCCGGGTTTACTATAATCAACCAACAACACCCCTAGCTCACTGGCCCTTTCGGTGACAGACCGCAACGCGGCCTGAAGTCTCACCCGAAGTGATTCTAATGGGTTCGCCAAGGACTCAAGTGTCTTGGACCAGGTACTGTGGCAATCCTACTTGTGACTCACAGCTCTTCTAGCTGTGAGCTCTCTTTCTCTGCACGTCATGCGACCTTCTACTCGCGTCGCACGATCTCCTCATCTCACATCTCTTCTAGCCACGAGATCTTCTTTTATACCATTGTGCGGTCCCTTTCTACATCGTGCACTTTCCCTGACTCGCGATATCTCCAGGATTACTGCATCGTCGTGCACCGTGTGACACGCAGCACCTGCCCAACGCTAAGTCCTCAACCTACGGTATCGTGCACCGCAGCTCCTCTGTCGGTGCGGTATCACCTCTCTGTGATATCCTACCTCTACGGTTTAGCGCACTTAGAGTTGCTCGTGTCGATGTGCAAGACTTAACATACAAGGCTATTCATTACTACAACTAGTGACTATTTCACACAAAGCATAAATGAACCACATACAGCATGCCAAAGACTTTGACTTATGTTTATCCTTCTATATTACTGTGAACTGCTTAACACATTCATTCATTAAACTGTAAACAAAGTCCATGAAATGACTGAGAAATGCATAAGTAAACATAACACATAATCCAATCACATAACACTTGATTTTAATGTGGTTCACCTCTAGGATGGAAGTTACGTCCACAGAACTGTGTTTTTATTATAGCTCAGGGAAAGGTAAAACACAGTTCTGCTACACTGCATATGCAGCTCAAGATCTTCTCTCTTAGATCTCTTTTCTTCTCTATATTTCTCTCCTACAATATACTCTTCCCTCTCCGTCGATCCCTGCAGATCGTTAAATGCATGCTCTGTAAGATAGCTATTGGTTACAGTAAGATTGCTACCGCTAATAATAGAACCAGAGCTCAACTCTATTACAATACAAGATAACTATGAGCTAACAGAATCAATGGCTAACTATGTGTTATCTGACTATCTCTATGGCCTAAAATGCCCAAAATGCCAACCTTTTACAATACAAAATACATCCCTTTATAGGTGGCCCGAAGGTCTCTCCATTACAACACTGTGGGCATGTCCCAACAGTAACCCAAACCCTAATTAGTGACAGTCGGCCATATCTGTACTCGAGGTAGCCGCTTTCCATCACACCACAGCTCTCTGCAGTCTTCCATGCTTTCCAGCGCTGATCATAGGTACTGTGCACCGCTTTGCTTTTCTATCCTTCGTCTTCAATGCTTCAGCCTCATTGCTCCTTCTCCTTTATGAGGGTCGATGAGCCCTCCTATCTTCCGCCACTGCCTTCAATGCAGTGGGTGAGCTCTCTCTTCTTGGCTGCTCAGGTACTGTTGCCTTTCTTGACTTCTCTATCTTAAAAATTCATGGTTTTCGGCTCTGCTCTGCAGCTGGAAACGTGCTACAGTGTCGTAGCTCTATCTTATCTTCTTTCCACCAAAACTTATCTATTCGCTAAACTAGCAGCTTCTTCTGTAGTTGCATGACCCTGCTCTAACAGTCCCCTAACACTTACTTGTGGCTCGTCCTCGAGCCATTATCAGCAGGCTTCTCCTGCTGTAGCTTTGCCTTGGCTTCCTACGAAGTCCTCTGCAACTTGTCTCGAAGTCCTGCGACTTCCTTCTGGATCACCTCGACACACTCTCATGCTGAGTCAAGCAAAGCTTGACTAATACTGATGTCCTTTGTGGCGTCAGTTTCCTCTCTGGCGGTAGTGAACTCCTTCACTCTCTGCTCAATTGTATCGACTATCTCTACAATTTTCTCTTGATATGGCTAAAGCAGGTCATTAATGTGTATCTCCTTTTTTCTTAATTGCTGCACTTCCTGCTGCAAGTAGTTCATCTCCCTTGTCTTCCTAATCTTTTGAAGAGCTTCCAAACCCTTAATTTCTTCTTTCATTGCCGCTGCAGTATTCTTTATCTGCTGAATACTTTGCTGAACTTCTACTTTCTCCGGTGGCTCATCTAACTCGGCCCATGTGTTCATCGCATCGGTTAGTACTAACCATGCTTCGTCGATGTGAGATTGCATCTGCACAGAAGTGAGTCGAAGGGCTTCTACTCACACTTTCTGGTCTGCTTGGGAGGTGTCTCATATGCGAGCCTTAAGCTCAGTGATCTGCACTTCGTGGTCTACCTTCATCCTGGCCACTAGTTCGTCCATCCTAACCACGGTTTCTTCCAGAGCCTTTGCTCTGTCTGCTACTCTTCTTAGCTTCTGCGGAACTGGTAAGGAAAACTCTATATTACATTGGGGCAGTTCCAATGCGATGCTCTATAAAACTTGAGAAATATCTCACTCTCTTTCCTCATATGTTCGTACTTCGTCTGCCTTTTTCTGAATACTGATACCAAGTGCTGCATTCTATTGCTTCAGCTGCGTATTCTGTTTGTAAGTCTCGAGCTCTCTACTCCTGAGCTCTGCGCCTAGCTGCTGCTGGATCATTTGCAACTGGTCAATATGAAACTCTGCAAGATTAACCTCGATGGGTTGCCTAAACTGAACGGGTGGGTCCTTCATTGTGGCAGGGAATCGGATACTCCCTGGTGGAATTAACACAGTATTGAGGCGATCTTTTGCTAAGCTTTCCTCGCGGGACATCGACGGTGTCGAAGTTTCTCTAGTGGTCGCCTTTACCAGTGGAATGTGCATCATGGCAGTCTTCTCTGTAATTATTTTTAAGTCTAGAAGCTGCATTTCTACTGTGCTCTGTCTCTTTTCCTGCGACACCTTCATCGCGTCCAATGAGTCCTTCAATGTCTCACACATCCTTCTTGTGATGAGTTCATAGTCATAGTCTGTTAATGCGGTCTTCAGAACTGGCTTTGAAGTTTTCTGTTTTTTCTTCTGCTATGTCTATGTGGTTTCTTGTTCTCCATCCTTTGTCGTGTGTGCCTCTGTTGGCCCTTCTGGTGGATATTTTCTCTTTTTGCCTAGTGGTGGCACTTCTGTTGTTCCTTGTTCTTGGGTCTCTGTTTTATCTTTGCCCTTGTCTTGGGGGTCTGTCTGTGCAGTGTCTGATGATAGCGGTGCAGTATCTTCATATTCCTGCTTCCATTGGTCATCGAAGTCTCTTGTGACTCCTTCGACGTCCTGTGTTGTCATCCTGAATGAGCCAGGAGCCCAATCATCCCGCTTAGTCCTTTTTGGTCGCAGATAGATTAAATGGCTGTCTACCATAAAATTAAGACGGCTATCGTATATGTCCACAGTCTCTGTGCTGAGCCATGGTGTCTCTTGAATGACCTTCATCAACAGCTTATAGTAGTCATGGAATACCATTGTATTTACCGATTTCTTGGCTGGGCTGTTGGTCTCCCATAAGCTGGCATAGCGCACACCTCTGGGCGCGCCACCTGCTATCTATGGAAACTGGGTATGGGGAGGCTCCTTCCATCCAACAAATGTACAAAGTATAAGCAACCATGAGAAATGGAAAGGGTGGTTTGCTTCATCCTGAGCTACCAAGCAATCTGCTTGAAGCATATTTAATAAAAATAGAGACCAATTGAACTATTCCCCTTCTGTAACTTGTATGGCAAGGTGAATTACGGATCCTGTAACTTCCTTTGGTCTAACCTTGGTTAACAATCTGCCTGCGAGCAAACTGGCTGTAAATCTAAGTGTATCATTGGTAATGCTTGAAATGTCATAGGCCCGTCCTCCTCTCTGTAGCTAATACTTATTTACTAGGGCTTACGGTAACTTGGAGTCCTTGGTTTTTCCTGTTGTCTGTATCTCGGGGTGTTTACCAGTCTTGGACAGGCCGGTGATGCAATGTATCAAGTCAAGGTTCAGGTTGACCTTGTTGCCTAGCTAGAGGTACCTACCATGTACACAAGACAGTAATATGTGCACCACGGCATTAACCTCTGCACCCCGTCCAAAATGAGGTAATCTGAGCAAATTGAGCAGACCTGACCGCTTAAGAATCTGGATATGTGGCAGGGGAACATATTCATCTCTCCCTGTCCTTGGGTTCTTCTCAATCTTTAGATAGCTGTCCAGCTTGAACTGAGGATATGTCTTACCATCTCCCAGGTTATAATCTACAAATTTAACAACAGCAGCATATCCTACTAGATCTCCATTTTCCTTTACTCGAGAGTCAATGGGTGGTATGGGAACAGTATACCTAGCATTCTTAGGAATTTTTACCTCTGGTGCGCCTTCAAATCATGGTATAATGTAGTCTGTTGTGCTATGAACTTCTTCCTCCTGTTCTGAACTAGATTCCTCATTGACCTGAGATTGGCTCCTCGTCTGTGGTTACTGTCTAGGCTGTGATGAACTTGGCGGAGCACCCCTAGATGGCGTCGTCATAGCACCTGCAAGGCCGTGAAGCTGAAACCTTCTCAAAATGATTTGTATAGGTTAATCCTCGGACATAACCCACTCAGTGTAAAATGGCGGACGTGCAAATGGCTGCAACTTCTGAAAATCACAGCACTCTGTAACAAACTTATCTCTTCACAGGGAATTCTTAACAACTTACTCTATAGCTCTTGATTTTTCTACAAATGTAACCGTCCCAATTGAATACTTTCTGCTTTTATGCCCAATACAATAATCCTGGATGCAACGGTCATTTAGACTGAACTCATCGGTCGTAATAAATTCCTGGACAAGACCACACCCGCCATCTAATCCTTAATAAATGTGGAAATTCGATCGAATTTCCCTCGAAGCATGTGTGTACAGGTGCCAGTCTCGTCGAAGATTTACCAAATCTGGAAAAATTGATTATACTGCTGCCGAATCTACAGTAAGATATACCGGTCATTTCCTCATTAACTGCTGGTCAGAAGGTGACTTGACTAGCCCTCTATCGGTTGCAAAACTGAGTACGTGGCATGGGGAAACATCGCACTGCTGCGATGCGACTCCGCATCACCTGCGTGAAGCAATACTTAAGTCCTTTTTTTTTCACAAAATGAACCGACCTTATGCAATTCCTCATCCTTAGAAAATACCTGTCGGTGTAGACTAGTTCCCGGTGCGATGCCTCCTTTCAACTACACTGGACATCTGCACCACCTTAAACTGGTTAAGCTAGGGCTGAGTGGTGGGGTGGCTATCACTATAGAGATTAAGCCTACTGCCATTAATCCATGTGGGAAGAAGCTCCCCATTCAGCTGGCTAAGCTGAACGGCACCTCCCTCTGTAACTTGTTGTATCTGATATGGCCCCGGCCAATGCGTCTTGAACTTTCTTGGAAACTTAATGAATTTGTTGTCATAGAGGAGCACTAGGTCTCCGATCTAGAAAGTCTTACTCTTAATGTGTCTGTCGCGCCAAGCTTTTTCTCATGCCTTCTGCACTTTCTGTTGGAATTCGGCGATGAATCTGTCTTCTTCTAAGGCAAGCAGCTGTGCTAGCCTTTCCTCCACTGTGTCTGTATCAGTCATCCCTGTAATCTAAGCGATTCTTAAACTGGAAAGAATATACTCCATAGGCATAACAACCTCCTGTCCATACACCAAGCTGAACGGTGTGTGTCCCGTAAGTTTCTTGCATGTGGTCCTGTACGCCCATAATACAACGTTAACTCTAAGGTCCCAATCATTCCTTTGGCTATTGCAGATCTTAGTAAGAGCATTTTCTAAAATCGTATTAAAGGCCTCCACCATACCATTAGCCTGTGGGTGGTAGGGAGTGCTCTTATGGTGCTGAATCTGGAATTCTTCTGTCAACGCTTCAATAGTGATGTTCAAGAAATGGGTACCTTGATCACTCATCAAAATTACTGGGCATCCAAATCTACTGATGATGTTTTCAAAAAGGAACTGTGCGGCTGTAGCAGCATCACAATTTCTTACTGCTTTGGCCTCTGCCCATCTGGTGAGGTACTCTGTTCCAGTAATAATATATCTCACACCAGTGCACTTTCCTGGTGGGTTGATAGGACCCACAAAGTCTATATCCCACTTGTCAAATGTGCGCAGCGTGACCTGCGGTCGCAGTGGCATTTCATCACGTCGCGAGGGTTTTCCTACCCTTTGGCAGATATCACGGCATCTACAAAAGTCCTTGGTGTCTTTATGCAATGTAGGCCACCATAATCCTGCCTCCAGAATTTTTTGCGCAGTCGGCTTTCCTGCAAAATGACCTCCTACGGTTCCTGAATGTGCCTCTTTGATAATAGCGTCTTTTTCATGCGGCATCATACATCTGTGCAGAACTTCATCTGGACCTAACTTGTATAGGTGTCCTACAATGAGGGTGAAGTTTGCTGCTTTAACAACCAACTGCTTCTTTTGCTACTTAGTAAACTCATCAGGTGCTACTCCTATAGTGAGAAATTGAATAATATCGGCTTAGTAATCGTCTACAATCTGGATAGAAAACAATGGCGCATCTGGTAGATTGTCATCTAGGTTACTTGGTTCTTCTCCTGATTCTATTCGTGACGGATGATCAGGTCCGACATTCAGTCTGCCTGGTTTCACAATGATTTCAAAATCATACTCCTGAAAGAGGAGTAACCATCTGCAGATTGTCCCCTCTAACACTGGCTTATTGACCAAATACTTTAACGTGGAATGGTCGGTGAACATCTTAAACGAGGCACCCAATAATTAGTGCCTGAACTTCTGCAGCGCGTACACCATAGCTAGGCCTTCTCTCTCTGTTGTGGTGTAGTTCTTTTCTGCTGTCGAGAGATTTCTGCTGGAGTATGCGATAGGATGGTCAATGTCCCCTTCTCCTGGTTGTGTTAATACAACCCCTAGTGCGATGCCTGATGCATCCACATGTACATGAAATGGCTTAGTCCAGTCTGGAAATACTAGGATGGGTGTTGTAACCATCTTCTCTTTAAGTGTGTCTAGACTCTGCTGACATTCCTCATTCCATAGGAATTTTACATATTTCTTTA
This sequence comes from Pseudotsuga menziesii, assembly GCA_001517045.1. Classification (NCBI taxonomy): domain Eukaryota; kingdom Viridiplantae; phylum Streptophyta; class Pinopsida; order Pinales; family Pinaceae; genus Pseudotsuga; species Pseudotsuga menziesii. Next base: position 74,366 of record LPNX010672709.1, on the reverse strand, counting down.
GCAATTTCTCCATTGGTGCTATAATCTTTGCATAGCCCTTGATGAACTTTCTGTAGTACCCGATATGACCAAGTACTATCCTCAGTTGCTTGACTGAGTTGGGTGCTAGAAGATTTACAATGATGGCGATCTTCACGGGATCTACCATCAAGCCTTGTCTGCACACAATATGACCCAACAAAATACTGAATGGTGCACAAAATATACATTTTTTCAAGTTTAGAGAAATCTGGTACTACCTACATTTCTCTAACATCAGTCGTAAGTCTCCTATGTGCTTGTTGATTAGTCCAAATACATTCCAATCATCAAAATATACTTCTAGGAATAATGGATGTATTCTTTAAATACAGCAACTACTACTCTAGAAAATATAGCTGGTGCATTCTTAAGACCAAAGGGCATTACCGTATACTAGAACGAGCCCCATTCTATTGCAAAGGTGGTCTTAGATCGATATTCTGGATGTATTTTGATCTAATGATAGCCTGAAAATCCATCGGTGAAGGAGTAGACCTCCTGTCCTCCCACGTTGTCTAACACTTCATCAATGAACGGTGTCGAAAATGGATCGTGAAGCGATGCATCGTTGAGCTTGCGCAGATCAACACAGATCCTGATGTCTCCTTTTGTTTTCTTTTCCTGTAAGACCATGGGGCTAACCCATTCACTTTCTTCTACTGGCTCAATGATGCCTACTGCTAGCATCTTATCAATCTCATCCTTAACTTTTTCTTTGTAGCGCGGATTCAATCTATATGGGCGCTGCTTAATTGGTCTAGCATCCTCCTTCAATGGTATCCTCATAACTCCCAGGTCTCCAACTATTCCCTTCATCTCTGCGAACTTGGTGGGAAATAGATCCTGATAGTCATGTAACATATCTGCAATCTGTCCAACTATTTCATCGTTCCAATAGTCTCCAATAGAGGTAAATTTAGGTTCTGCGTCTGTGCCAATATTGATCTTTTTAATCTTGATGGGCTTAGTGATTGTTGGAATCTCTAACTGTGGTCCCCCAACATCGTGAGTCCCTTCTGACTCCGAAATGTTGGTGTTGCGAGGATCCTCATCCTCATCCTTATCTTCATTGTCTGACTTTGCTGCGAAATTATAGCACTCAAGGGCGACTTGCAACTGGATGGCCCACTCAGGTTGAGCCTGCACTGAGATGGTACAGTCTTCAAATATCTTGATCTTGATTATGTCTAGGGCCTGAGCAACACTTGGATGTTCTGATTCAAACGCAAAGGTGAGTAGGAAACTGTCTATCATAAGTGACCATGTGGTCGTCCCCTTGCGCAATTCGGTCTCTGTGTACCAGTTCCTTGGAACTGTGTCCAATGTGTGAATGAATCGGTGAACCCATTCATCCTCGAGAATGTCCGACCAGTTCTGTTCACATTTCTGAATGTGTGTCCTGGGATCAGTTTCTCCTGTGTACTTCTGCTGGACATACTCTATTTTGACAGAAAATCTGATTGCCATTAATCTTTTAATATCATCCCATGATGCGATATTCTCTTTATGCGCATACCACCATCTTGCAGGTGTGGCTCGTACTGCAAGGTCCATAGCTGCGATCCTCTACTCATAAGGAATCTGTTACTCAAACTGCTCAAGGAAGTCCTGAATATCTGTCAGACCATGATATGATGGAATCTCAGTGATCTCTACGCCAATCCATCGCAGTGACTTACTCATAAACGCACATCTACGTGCTAAGACTCATTAGAGGAAATTTGGAGTCTAAAATGGGCCTCCTAAGGAAAATAATAAAAAAAGCCACATCACACTACAAATATGCCATGTCATATTAAATCTAATGAAAATCTAATGAAAGTCAACCTAAATCATCTCATTAATGGTAGTTGACAACTATATTGAGTTAATGTAGAGTTAAGAGATATTGGTAAAAAATAATAATGAACTATTTAGATTCTTGTGCACACATAATAAATGATAGGAAAATTTTGAATTTTATATTATTATTTTTTTAAATGAATAGACCACTACTTTTTATAAATTTAATAAATGTAAAACTCAAATATATTCATTTATAATGAAAAATATAATTATAATAGTATTAAAAAAATAAAAAAATCACTATTATTTTTTTAAATAATTTTATATTTATTCATATAAAAAATATTACATCACATAAAATAAAAAACAATAAACTATGTATATTCATATTATTTTTTATATTAATATAAAAAATAAAAAATAAATAAAATAAATAATAAAAAAAATTGTGGTTTAATGGGTAGGTAAGTAAGAGAGAAAAAAAGTAAAACCAAATTTTATTATAATTTTAGTAACATTAAAAATAGTTTTTATTTTTTATTTTGTTAGTATTTAAATGTTTTATTTATTTTTGGATGTAATAATTAAATATATTTATTTTTTAAATATTATTTAATAATATTAAAAATACTAAATATCTTTTATTTAGTATTTCAAGATGAGTCTATTTAAAATTAAATATTATTTAGGTTTTTTTTTAAATTGATTAATAAATGTTTTTAGTATTTCAAAATTCTTCCACTACAATTTTAATTAATGTGAAGGTTATGCTTTAGAGGAGTTGGAAGTAGTGATCAAATAAAATATTCTATATTTATTAGTTAAAGTTTATTTATCTTATTTCGGGGTGATTTTTTCAAGAACTTAACCAAGGTGAGGTTGATATGGAGTTAGCTATTGTCAAATAAAAATATGACACATAAGCATTATGTGTCCAGCTCAACCATAATGGTTGACCAAAGATATTGAAATTCTATTGGTTTAAAAATTCAACTCAATCCAGCTCATCCATGGCACAATTTTTTATAAGGCCCATTTTAGACCCCAAATTTCCTCTAATGTCGTAAAGTCTGTTCTGCCAGTTCTCTAGACCAACATCGGAATCCGATGCGCATGAGCTGTCGCATTGCCAACTAATGTTCCCTTCTGCGGTTGGATTGATGTAGTCGTTCTGGTTTGCAGTCATCTGGTAGAGGCTATCCATGTTACGTGCCTCCTCCTCTGCTCGGATAGGTTCAATATATCTAGGACCCTGGTGAGGATCCAATGGCGCGATGACCCGAATCTGCGCATCCTCAAAGGTCATTTGTCTTCTCTTTACGTCGATGAAATCCTTGCTACCTATTGCCCAATCGATACTTAATAATGCTGGATACAGTCGACTGTCACCAATGATTTCTATAACCTCGAAGTCCACAAAACTGCGAACTCCGTCAATGTCAACTGGCACCTGCGGCAGTCGACCCAATGGTGATACTCGCTGTTGGTTAGCTAATCTCAGGTGGATAGGTGATCTGACTAACTGAGGGCTACCCATCTGTTCCCATGTCTACTTAGTCAAAAAATTCACCTCTGATCCTATATCTAAGACGACTTCATCCATTTCAAACTCTCCAATCTGTGCTGTGAGCTTCATCTCTCTTCCGGTCCTTGTATGTCCTGTAATATTATGAACAACGTGGTGTGCACTGCTCGAGAGAGAAGGTTACCGACACTGATCTATGATGCGCTGTAGCTTGCCAATAGCTTTTTCATTTCTCACAAGTTTCAAGCAACTACGCGGGAAGGATTGTACACTTCCTGTCAATTCATCCTCGTCGCATATTCCCGATGTGGTAGCCTGCGGTATCTGTTAAGGGCTATCGCCACAAGGTGCTTGCTACGGTACGCCCCTAGACGGCGGTACCTGCGATCCTGATTGTGTAGGTTCATCAAAGGAAGCCTTGGCTTCATGAAATTTCTCTTTATTCTTCTGCAGGTTGAGTGATGTTGGTTTACTAGGAACTCTATGCATCCACTGCTGATTTGTGTTCTTTTCGATATCCTGCGATGTCCCACTGGTGGAAGCACCGCTACGAGTCACAATGTTAACTTTTGGTTCTGGTTCATCCGGCTCAGCAGCAATAAGCTGGATGTTCTGGTGTGCTGCTGGTTTAGGCTCTCTGATCTTAGCTATCAAGGTAGGACATTCCTCTATAGTATGATCATAATATTTGCAGTAGTTACAAGTGGTAGTGGGGCTCTGATAGTCCCTAGCATAGTGTCCTACCACTCCACAGTTATAACAAGTGATTGGTCCATGACCACGGCCAAAAACTTCTCCTTGGCCAAAGATTCCTCCACGTCCACCGTAAGCTGGATCAGGATGTGGTCCTGCTGCTGGACCCTGTGTTTCTGATTAGACTCTGTACACTTCATGTTTTCTATCTAACATGAGATCATAGGCTCGGCAATCCTGTTCATCATGTCCAACAGACTTGCAGAAGACACAGTATAGGTTCTTAGGTGTCTGTACATACTTCTGAAGCAAAGGGCATTGCTGAGGCTGATGTCCTTGTGTCTTGCATATTTCACACCATGGCCCTTGCATTCGTGGTAAGGGGTTAGGATCCCCTGACGCTAAATATTCTGCAAAGACTGGACAGTTGTCTTTGGTATGACCTTGTGCTTTACATCGTAAGCACCATATGTCTTGCATAACCTCTTTCCCTTTCTTAAGTTCATGTATCTGTAATGTGAGGTTGGCCAACTGGTTCTGTAGAGTTGTCATGCCTGCGTTGGTTTCAGATAAAGGTGAAGCTTCTAGCTTCATCGCCATCTCCAGCGCGTCATCCTGCATCTGGAGTTTCTGCTGCATTAGTGGCAGTCTGATGTGAGGGAGAAATACTGCAATAAACCATTCCTTATGCTGCTCTGGCACAAACTCAAACCTTACTTGATCTATAAGAGCTTTAAATTTCTGGTCAAATTCCCATACTGACTCTGATGGTAGCTGCTTAATATCCTTGAGCTCTGTTATACACTGAGACTCAGACTTAGGTTTCTTGAACTCTTTGATCATGGCAGTCCTGACCTGGATGAGTGTTCTGGGTGTGGTAGCGTACTTCATATACCATGTTAAAGCTCGTTCTCTCAATGTGGTGACCAACTGTACAAGTTTAATGTTATCATCGTTGATTGTTTTAACGGTCCACATGGCTTCACATAGAAACCAATGCTGTTCCGGGTCCTCTGCTCCTGTACCCTTAAAGGTAGGTAGCTTCATATCATCTCCCATTCTATTTCTCTGCGGTGGGTTCTGATTGACTGGATTACTACCACTCGGCGGTGTAGGTGAGGGCGAAGTAGTGATAGTAGGTACTGTCTGTGAGCTACTGGATGGAGTACCTACAGGATTACTCTGAGTCCTGGTCTGTTTCTGTGCGGTATAGGGATGGTAAGGGATACCCCCCTCTGGTTCTTATGTGGTACTAGGACTTGGTTGCCTAATATTGTCTGGACTATCTCCAAATACAGGAGAGCCGAAAGCTACTTTGTATTTCTTGCCACTACGTGTTCGTCCAACATCATCAAAATCACTTTCAAACTCTTGTGACATTACTATCTTTACTTATTCATCTGAAATCATGTCCATTACTCCTTTTTCATGTAGCAGCATCTTAATGGACAAGTTTAGGGATTTTAGGTACTTACCATGATATCCTTTGAAGAATTACTGCTCAGCCTCACTGAAGCTTTTTCTCTGGTCAACTGCAAATTCTGTAACAAAACCTTCTAGCACACTCGTAAGCCAGAAGTCCACTGCTCTCGTAATGGGATTGTTGAGGCTCTGCATTGTCTGAATCAGCTCTGGTGTCCAGACAATGTTTCTTTTCTTTTTGAATATGTTCCTATATGTCAACTTTGATAACCAGTCATAAAGCTCATTTCCATAGGTTGCAAAAAATATCGCGTGTATATCTGAAGAGATATGCTTTTGTATCCAGTCCTCTGTGCTCAATTTAGGGCTCTGATTTTCTTTCTTGGAAAACTCCCTTAAGTTTGAATCTGGTGAAACTCTTCTCTAGTAGGATGCCAACAGAACATTAGCGCTCATTTGTTCAAAACCGGCAACGGAACCATTTGTTGGTCGTCATGGGCAGACCCAGGTTTACTATAATCAACCAACAACACCCCTAGCTCACTGGCCCTTTCGGCGATAGACCGCAACGCGGCCTGAATTCTCACCCGAAGTGATTCTAATGGGTTGGAAAAGGACTCAAGTGTCTTGGACCACGTTCTGTGGTAATCCTACTTGCGACTCACAGCTCTTCTAGCTGCGAGGTCTCTTTCTCTGCGCGTCGCACGACCTTCTGCTCGAGTCGCACGATCTCCTCGTCTCGCAGCTCTTCTAGCTGTGAGATCTTCCTTTATACCGCCGTGCGGTCCCTTTCTATGTCGCGCACTTTCCCTGACTCGTGATATCTCCATCCTTACCGCATCGTCGCGCACCGTGTGACACGCAGCTCCTACCCAACGCTAAGTCCTCAACCTGCGATATTGCGCACCGCAGCTCCTCTACCGGTGTGGTATCACCTCTTTGTGATATCCTACCTCCACGGTTTAGCACACTTAACGTTGCTCGTGTCAGCGTGCAAGACTTAACATATAAGGCTATTCAATACTGCAACTAGTGACTGTTTCACGCAAAGCATAAACGAACCACATACAACATGCCAAAGACTTCGACTTATGTTTATCCTTCTATATTACTGTGAATTGCTTAACACATTCATTCATTAAACTGTAAACAAAGTCCATGAAATGACTGAGAAATGCATAAGTAAACATAACACATAATCCAATCACATAACACTTGATTTTAACGTGGTTCACCTCTAGGATGGAAGTTACGTCCACAGAACTGTGTTTTTATTATAGCTCAGGGGAAGGTAAAACACAGTTCTGCTGCACTGCATATGCAGCTCAAGATCTTCTCTCTTAGATCTCTTTTCTTCTCTATATTGCTCTCCTACAATATACTCTTCCCTCTCTGTCGATCCCTGCGGATCGTTACATGCATGCTCTGTAAGACAGCTACTGGTTACAGTAAGATTGCTGCCGCTAATAACAGAACCATACCTCAACTCTATTACAATACAAGATAACTATGAGCTAACAGACTCAATGGCTAACTATGTGTTATCTGACTAGCTCGATGGCCTAAAATGCCCAAAATGCCAACCTTTTATAATACAAAATACATCCCTTTATAGGCGGCCCGAAGGTCTCGCCATTACAACACTGTGGGCCTGTCCCAACAGTAACCCAAACCCTAATTAGTGACAGTTGGCCATATCTGTACTTGAGGTAGCTGCTTTCCATCACACCTCAGCTCTCTGCAGTCTTCCATGCTTCCTGGCGCTGATCATGGGTACTGTGCATCGGTTCGCTTTTCTGTCCTTCGTATTCAATGCTTCAGCCTCGTTGCTCCTTCTCCTTTATGAGGGTAGCTGAGCCCTCATGTATTCCGCTGCTGCCTTCAATGCAGTGGGTGAGCTCTCTCTTCTTGGCCTCTCAGGTACTGTTGCCTTTCTTGACTTCTCTATCTTAAAATACATGGTTTCCAGCTCTACTCTGCAGCTGGAAACATGCTACGGCGTCGTAGCTCTATCTTATCTTCTTTCCGCCAAAACTTATCTATCTGCTAAACTAGCATCTTCTTCTGTAGCTGCGAGACCCTGCTCTAACAAGATTTCCGCATTTTGATTGGTCGCAGTGCTGTAGTGTACCTCGATGACATCACGATATTCTCAAAAGGGAGAGAAGAACACGCATTTCATCTAAAGCATATTTTTGAACGCTGCCGAAAATATGGTATCTCACTCAACCCCAAGAAGTGCGTGTTCGTTGTACAGAGGGTAAGTTGTTGGGTCACATAGTTTCAAAGAAGGGAATCTCCATAGACCCCAAAAGGATCAAAGCCATTGAAAAAATCCCCTTGCCCCATAATAAAAAGGGCATGCAATCATTTATGGGGACAATAAACTTCGTGCGAAGATTTGTGTTATATTTCGCTCAAATTGTTAAACCTTTGCAACAAATGGTAAAGCAAAGTGTACAATTCAAGTGGACTGAAGTTGAGAAGAATTCATTTAGCAAGATTAAAACTGTTGTTGCGCATGCACCCTCCCTCAAAATCCCAGATTTCGATAAATATTTTATTCTGTACACTTTCGCATCAAATGATTCGCTAGCAGCTATGCTTACTCAGAAGGAAGATGGGGGAGATGAATTCCCCATAGCTTTTATGAGCACTGGTCTACAAGGGGCTGAACTAAATTACCCGGCTATAGATAAACAAGCTTACGCAGTGTTCAAAGCAGTGAAACAATTCAGGCCCTACATACTAAAAAACTGAACCAAAGTAATCGTCCCACACCCAGTTGTGAGGTCTCTTTTTGTACAAAAGGAGTTAGGAGAAAGAAGTGGTAATTGGGTAACAACTCTTCAGGAATATGACCTCAAGTTCAAGCCAGCTTCTATAGTTAAAGGGCAGGGATTGTGCAAACTAATGACTGAAAATAGGAACAATGAAGAACATGCCTGGGAAGACGAGGCTGAATTACATTTAATGGATGTATGTCCTCTTTTCACAGCCCCGGAATCTTGGTATCGAGACCTTGTGCATTACCTCTAGGCAGGATTGTTGCCAGAACATTGGAATTCTAAGCAAAGAAGAGCACTGCGTCTTAAATCAGCCTCCTATCAAATTATTGAAGGAATATTATTCAGAAAAAATTACGATAGAGTTCTTCTTAGATGCTTAGATAAAGAAGATGCGAAGAGGGTAATGACAGATTTGCATGACGAGTCTGCTGGGAGACATTTTTCAGGAGATACTACAGCTCACAAAATTCTCAGAGCTGGATACTATTGGCCCACGCTTTTTAAAGATGCACACACCCATGTCAGGAAGTGCGACATTTGTCAAAGGTGTAGCAGAAGACAAGCTAAAGCAGCAGGGCCATTGAAGCCTGTAATAATAACAGAGCCCTTTGAACAATGGGGGTTAGATATCATTGGGGAGATAAAGCCAAATTCTTCCCTGCAACACAAGTATATTCTGACAGCAACTGACTACTCCACTCACTGGGTAGAAACTGTCCCGTTGCGCAAAATAAACGAGAATGCGGTCATAGACTTCTTGCAAGACCATATTATGACCAGGTTTAGAGTTCCAGTTCTTTATTTTTTGATAATTCTACTTACTTTTCTTCAATAAGATTAACTGCTTTTTCTCATGAGAAAGGGATTAAGTTGAAGTACTCTGCTAATTATTATCCACAAGGAAATGGCTTAGCTAAATCTACCAACAAGAACCTAATTAGGATTTTAAAAAATACGGCGATAGAAAATCAGAGGAGTTGGCACTCAGCTTTACCGAACGCCCTTTGGGCTGATAGAGTCACCCCCAAGTCTTTGATTGGAATGTCTCTGTATACCCTTGTGTATGGTAAAGAGGCTATCCTACCCCCCAATATCATGCTACCCTCTTCCATTATAGCTCAAGAATCTAGAGGATCGGATAATGAAGTCTTGCAAATGAGGATATATAATCTCCTTAAGGCAAAAGAGTCTCGATCTAAAGCTAGAGATTGCTTTAAACAATAACAAGAGGTAGTGAAGAGATTGTTTGATAAACACAAGGCTGGAACAGCAGACTTTGAGGTGGGAGATTTGGTTCTCAAGTGAGACCACCCCCATGATGAGAAAGGAAAACACACTAAATTTCAGCAGTTGTGGGTAGGTCATTTCTAGATTGCGGCAAAGCTTAGCCCTTCAACTTATAAGTTGCAAGATTTACAAGGGTGGGAAGAGAACTTACCAGTGAATTGCTTAGTTCTCAAACCTTATTTTTCCTGAGTTTTGTTTGTGTTCCTCTTTTTTGTATATAAATAATCTGGCTTGGCCGTCTTCTTGTAGTCTAGTTTAGTTTAATTTCTACTGATTTCAATAAAGGAGGCAAACTCACAGTTTCATGGAGAACATCAGAATTTTGGAATGATTAAAGTTCTTGGGTATAAGACTGTGTATTATTGTTTATCTAAAATAAATTCTTCCATTTTAGCAGTTTTCTTGAATAGCTATGTACGCATTGAAGTCCTACTTAACCCCAGTGAAATAAACCAGAATCAAGGGGTCTGGAATACTATTTTGAGGCTCCATCCATGTCACATTTAAAATGTCCTAGGGAGTGACAGCAAAGGGCCCATGGAAAAGAAGTAAGGTAAACATTATATTATATATAAATGATCCCATGCCAAGAATTGAATGCCAAAAGGAAAATAAGGGTCAAAAGATCCTATGAAAGCATTATATATCAAAACAAATGTTGAACCATATAAGTACTAAATCCCCGAAAGTTCCTCTCCGTCCGTGAGCTGAAACGTGAATACATCTCTCACACAAAAGGACACTAGGGATAGACGATCCTGAATTAAAATTCAAAAAGAAAGGCATGCAGGAGGACTCATATGAAAAGGACAAAAGTTCAAAAGCACGAAAAGTGCAAAAATGGCATGGGAATGAGGAACAAATGAATATTTCTATTTACCATATGCTACAATCCTATGGTGTCCGAGCTGGCAGCTACCTGAAGATAGAGGTAACAAATGAAATTCATCTTTTGGCCTCAAAAGAGTTATCTTGACTTGAAAATCTTGGTTTCCACTCTCCCAAATCGGACTATCATCAATGATTAAAGGTACATATATTTTCCATTTGAGAAATCCAGATAGCTAGAAGAATTCAGTAGGTCCGTTTGTTGTTAAACAGTTTGTCACTAAAGGAATAATCATCCAGACATCTAGGTTCACCAGGTAGTCGCCAATTGTTGCAGCTGCAACTGTTTTCCCCAAATTTTCAAATTTTGGACCCCCTTATGATTTTTAACGTTGCCTTGAATAGTTTGGATCCATGAACTCTTTTGTCGTGCTTTAATCTCAGCCTATTTTTGAGGTTAACTCTCTTCTTGTTGTAAAAAATTGCTTATGTTTGAAGCTGTTGTGGGTCGCGAAGTTTAGAGTTTGTTTTGTTAACCTTCGAGCTGCATTTTCCTCTCGGGAGCTTAGTTCCCGTGCTAACCATTGTTTCGGAAGTTGTTTAAACAACTAATCGGCACCATGTTTTCTTAGGGAGCCTTCATTGTGGAAATTGAATGATGACCTTAACTTCTTTGTTGTTGCGTCATTTTGTTGGGCTTGTTCACATTATCGGAGGAGTTATTCTATTTATCTTCCGCCCTTGCAGCTCCCAAACAAACTAAGTATCCGGCATACAACCGCTCTGCCCACCAATGCTTTGTCAGGTCTTCGTCACCTTGTGTTGGATCGGAGGCCGTAGTCTTTTCTCCTCTGCCCTTGCGGCTGTGTAACGCACTAAGTATCTGACGGTGATGTCCTTCTACTCGCCGACTGGGACTTTTTCACCTAGATTTTGAGTCTATCTTTTTCGACCCCGATAAACTTAACGGTCTCATGGGTCCCATTGCCTATTGGAAATCCGGTGACGCAGCTTTGAGTAAGACTACTACGGCCTAGGTTTTAGTGTTTTAGGCCACCGATAAGTTTATCTCCCCATCATTTCATTAGTTTTAAACCCTTGTGGATGAGACAATGGGCCTGGTGCTTGTTACGATTTTCATGACAGTATAAGGCCTCTTTTGATGACTAGTCATTTTTTGATACAGGTTGGTTTTATTGGAAATGCAGTCCTGATTAATGATACATGTCGTTTAATTGCAGATGAAATCAAGAGGCTTTTATAAATTATTACTGCGAGAAGGCATAGCGAGGAGACGAAGTAGAAAAAAATGGCTGGACAGTGTTAGGCAGAGTTTGTATCGAAACCAACGTGATATCAAGGAGAGCAAATGAAAGACAAGGTGGAATCAAATGCGACAAAATATCAGGCCTAGAAATATCTGTCAATTACCAAGCGGATCCTGCTTTGTTGAGTATTCTGAAAATGTAACGCATGAAGTAAATCATGATTACTCACAAAAAAGACAAAAATGGGGATATTAAACGATTTGGAGGAACCCAAAGGTCAAACGGTTGGGGAAGCCCAAGAGGTTAGCTGTTTTGGTTTAAATATAGGAAAGTTAGAACTTACAGGGGCTTTTTCCCTGGAAGAACTTGTGAACTATTGTTTGTAAGAGGAACTATTTCGTTTTACAATAAGAAATTGCAAATTTTGCCTGTTGGAGAAGGTGCTATGTGGAATTTCTCAATGTGATAAAATGAACGATGTTGAATGGGAACTATTTCATTTTCAACTGTGTTTCATTAACCGTGAGAGTGTTCTAACTTTCTGAACCTATGTTCTTGCCTGAATGTTCTTTAGTGTATTCTGTGATTTTTCCACTATGAGTAATGGTATTTTTAACTGTTGATGAGCTATATTGTCATGTATATTTTATTCATGTTTATATGTGTGGTTATAAGGATAGCTATCTGTGATTTACCAAAACACATGGACAGTATTGCATTGCTCATGAATTAATATCTAGCTCTCTAGAGACAGCCTAGTTAGTATTTATTTTCTTGTTTTTTGTGTGATTTAGGTGCTTGTGAGTTTTAAGATGAGAGGTAAGAACCTGTGCATCACGTTGTAAATACTCCTGGAATTATTTATCGAGTTTTCATGTTAAATAGGCACTTGCATATCATACTTTAAGTCAAAAAATACAAAAATACATACGGTGGATCGGGCCATAACCGGTAAAACCTTTTATTTTTGTTACTTGACCTACGGTATCTGGACCGCAAACTGGATGGATTCCCTACACCAAACAGTCACAGGCTAATTGGGAACATTGACTAGGGATAATCCCTTGCTGTTGTTGCTTGCGAATTTCTAGGCCTCAACAGAACCTTATGCAAATATTATTAACCAAGGTCTAGATGGGAAATATGTTCCAACAAATACATCAACACTCCCTCTTAACTAGGAAGGCATTTTCTCTTTTCCACGATCATCAACACATCTGGTCTAGTCATCATCATAGTTGTTTCCATCATCATCTTCTTATCGATCATCGAAAGGTACTATCTATCAATGGAAATTTCTACAAATCCAACCCTTTTTCATGTTGGGTTTAATCCTAGTCCTCATCCAGGTCTTCATCATGTCTATGAGAAATCCATCATGTGAGAACTGTGCAGGACCTTCTTTACATAGACACAACAATAACCTGTGTCTCCTACCTTTATCTCGTCGTATCCATATCATCTCTTTTTTCATGCACAAAAAAAAACACACAGATCACATCCCAAATGCAGACCACCTATGTTCTATCACCATAGTAGTATTCCAGGATATTTCATGTCATTAAGGAAACCTATAACATCCACTATGCAATAATCGCCTAGGATCACACCAAGTTCATTACGTCTCTCCATAGTCAACTTGTGTTCTACCAGCATGGAAGAAATTCCTACGTGCACCTCAAGTGCTTCGTGACTTTATCATCTCCAACATGGAAACACACACATATATAAATATATATATGTAAGGACAAATTACAATCGAACAACCTTCTACACCAAGGATTTTATGTTCTAGGTCAACATCAAGGACTTATTACATCTAAACAACCTGCACCAAAGATATTTTGATTCATACAATCGTCATGGCATATTACATCTGAGTAACCTCCATACCACATCAAGTCTCCTATTTACACTTGGACAACCCACATGACTTATTACATCCGAATAACTTGTGTACCGTGCAAGAGATCATATTTACATTTGGATAACCTATCTCAGGACAAATTATATCTAAGTAACTTGTGTATCATTCCAAGACTCATATTTACACTCAAAAAACCTACAAGACTGAATACATCTGAGCAACCTACTACACCAGGGTATTTTCCGCTTGGACAACCTATCTCAGTTCCCATGTGAGATATCATGCATCTACATCTTTTTGTCTCTCTCTATTTATAGCATAAAAACATATCAAGACTGATTACATCTAAGGATAACCTGCGAGCTTCACCATGAATTATTACATCCAAGGACAACCTACAGGACTGTTAAAGTCTAAGCAACCTATGATCTTCTCCAAGTTCTTACACTTAGACAACCTGTCTCTCTAGCTATTCTAGAACTCGTCACTCCCTCTTTCAAGGGGTCTCATTCTAAATAACACAAAGTCTCTCTTCAAAGTACTCGAAATTCACTCTGGCTAGAGGCTTGTTCAACACATCAGTTATATTCTCATCCATTGCCACATGCTAGAGCTTCATTGCTCCTCTCTGCACCATATCCCTGATATAGTGGAACTTGATCTCTATGTGCTTCGACTTGTCATGGAACATAGGGTTCTCTGATAGATTCACGCAACTTTGATTGTCGAAGAAGATACAAGTCGCATCTAACTGGAGATCAAACAAGTAAAACAGTAGCTTCTGTATCAACACTGCCTTGCAACTAGCTGAGCAAGCAGTAACATACTCTACCTCAATTGTACTCAACACCATCCATGACTGCTTCCTACTAAACCAAGAGATCATTCCATATCCCAAACTGAAGCAGCAACTCGAAGTTCTCTTCCTATCAATGGAGCTACCTTCCCAATCTGAATAAACATAAACATGTAGGTTAATCTTCTTATTTGCATCATACTTGAGCCCATAATCCACTATACCTTTTAGGTACTTCAATGCATGCTTTGCATCTATCAGGTGAACATGTCTCTGATCCAGTGGGAACTGGATCAGGGTGTTCATAGCAAAGCATATGTCGGGTCTTGTATTGGTCATATACATTAATGAGCCATTTATCTGATGATATATCATGGCATCAACCAAATTTGATGAAGCATCACACAAAAGCTTCAAGTTTGATTCCATAGGTGTGGCTATCACCTTGCAGTCTGGCATTCTGAATATCTTCAGAATCTCCACTATATACTTTCCTTGACCAAGGAAAATCTCATCTGCACTCACCCACACCTCCATCACTAAGAAGTAGTGCATCATCCCTAGGTATTTCATCTTGAACTCTATAGCAAGTCTCCTCCTTGCATCTTCAATCAGTTCATCCTCTCCTATTAGAAATAATTCATCAACATATAGTAGGAGAATCATTGGCATTTTTCCTTCAATCTTGAAGTAAATATTGGAATCCATTTTACTCTTAGTAAATCCTTGGCTCATTAGAAAGTTATATATCCTTCTGTACCATGTCCTCGGTGCTTGTTTCAATCCATACAATGCCTTATTCAATTTTCAAACATGATTATGCATGTCATGTACCTCGAATCCCAGTGGTTGTTCCATGTACACTTCTTTCTCGACTACACCATTCAATAATTTTGTCTTGACATCCATATAGTGTATCTTCCATTTCATAATTGTATCTAATGCAAGTAAGGTCCTAATGGAAGTGTACCTCAACATGGGTGAAAAATTATCTTAATAGTCTATGCCTTCTTTCTATGAGAAGTCTCATGCTATGAATATTGCCTTATATTTCATGATGCTTTCATATACAGTATGCTTGATCTTATAGATCCACTTCGAAGTCACAAAAGACTTATTTTTCGCTCTTGAAACTATCTCCCAGACATCATTCTTCATGATCGACTGATATTTGTATATCATGGCATCCTTCCATTATTTGTTTTTTGTAGCCTCTTCATAGGTGGAAGGTTCCTTGTACATTATGTCACACAGCAGGGCCACATAGTTGTTGTAAGGATTTGGCCTTTTTCTTCCTCTATGCATTCCTTCTAGAGTGCCATACCTTTATGCTTATTGTATGAGCTCTCATTCCATGTCGATTTCCTCTTGTGGGAGTCCTTATCTAGAAGTGTCTCCACTGACTCTTGTGGTTCTTCCATGTAAATATCTTCATGTTATTCTCAAATTTATTCTTCGATTTCCATGTCTCAGACTCTCGTTTCTTCAGGTTCCTCAACCTCTTGAATATGTAGCCTCCTAGATCTGAAGTATGTCGTGTCTTCATCAAAGGTTACATCTATGTTGATGTTGATATTCTTGAATCCTAGGAAGTATATTCGGTATGCCTTTGATGTATCATTGTATCATATGAATATACCCTTCCTCCTATAAGGATTGAGCTTGGTCCTTTTCTCCTTTGGGATATGTATGCACATCGGGAATCCAAATATTCTAAGATGATTGGCTTATGGTTTCTCTCTTGATAAATCCTCTTCCATATTTTTGTTTTCAATTACTCAATGAGGAGTACGGATCTGTAATACATAGGTTTCCTTGTTGCTTCTGCCCAAAGGTGCATAGGAAGATCCTGGTCATGTGGCATCGCTATCGCTGCTTCCATTATGGTTCATCTCTTTCATTATGAAAGCCCATTCTGCTGAGGATTATATGGAGTGCTCAACTCCCTCTTAATCCCAGACTCTCTGCAGAGTTAATTGAATATTCCAAAGTGAATTCTATGCCATTATCTAACCACAGAGTCTTGATCTTCCTTTCTATTTGGTTCTCATCCAAGGATTTATATTCCTTGAACTTACTGAATACTTAATTTTTCCCTTTCAAGATATATATCCAAGTCTTACATGAGAAATAATCTAAAAATAAAACACAGTACACATACTCGCTTAATGAGCTAGAAGACATGGGTCCACATACATTCGAGTGTACTATCTCTAGTATTCCTTTAGCCTTGCTTTCACTGCTAGGAAATGTCTTCTTTGCATTATTTCCTTATGCACATCCTTTGCAAATGCCTTCATGTTTTTCTTGGATCTCTAGAATTTCATATACTGCATTGCTTTCCATTGGTAGTGCTATGTCATTCACATGTGCAAGCCTTCAGTTCCATAGTTCACTTGGTTCTATTGACTCATGAACCAATGATTATTTAATATTTCCATTTAGTTTGTACAAGCCTCCGTCTTCTTCTCCAATAACCATTGGATCGTCTATTTTATTTCCTTTAGGCAACATTAGCACTTGGCCATCGACAAATGCAACTCTCATTCCCATTGCATCTAGTGCATATATGAAGAGAAGATTCTTATTTAATACTGGAATATATAGCACATCCTTCATATTTAAATTTTTCCTAGAGTATATCTTGTATGAAGCTACTTCGCTCCCTGTTATGGTGTATTGATAATCATCCCCAAGTTTCACCTTGTAAGGTAATTCTTTATATTCCGCCATGTGTTTGGATGCCCCACAATCCACAAGCCAATCATTTCTCTTCATGTGAGATAGTTCCTGTAAGTGATGAGGTTAGCACATACTCTTCATCTAAATCATCCTTCTCTCTTCTGAATATTTTGTTTGTTGGTTCATCGTCTTTGGTAACATGAGCATGTTGTCTATTTCTCCTTATGGGTCAGTCTCTTGCAAAGTGTCCCTTTTCAATATCACAAGTATAGCATCAAACCATTGAAGGATCTCTCTTGGTCTTATTTTGTTTCTTGTCTTTCTTCTTATTGTGATGATGGTTCTCCTTATTCTTGTAGTTCTCCCTAGTGTGAACTATGAGATCTTGATCTTGATTTGATTCCATCTTCTCTTTTCTTGTTATGAGTCAAGATTCTTCTTGTGTGCATTCTTCTCGGAGTTGGATGAAGGAGATCAACTTCCTTCTTGCATAGATTTCTTGAATGAATGAGTCTCATGATCTAGGGAGACCATTCAAGGTAGTCATCATAATTTTTCCTTCTTCGACAATCTTTTCAACTGCATCAAGTTGTTCTTTTATTTGAGCAAGCCTTGTGAAGTAATATTGTATAGTCTCTGAGTTCTGTATCTTCACATTCTTTATCAAGTTCCTTAAAGTCATTTTCTGGTTGGTGTTCTTCCCTTCTAACATATTTTCTAAAGCATCAAATACTTCCTTCAGTGTCTTGAATGATGACACATGGGGGATGAGGTAATATTTGATTGAATCTACAATGATTCTCTTTGATTTAACCAAATTCTTTTTATGATTAGACTTAGCCTCATCTCCCTCTAGTTCTTAAACTTCTCCATTGATGTACTGATCCAAATTATTTTCTTCAAGGATCAGGGAGATTATGTACTTCCATGCTCAGAAGTTATCAACCCCTCCAAGCTTGTCCTCAAGATGAGTATGGTGAGTCACCTTTCCAAATGAGAACCTTAAATGGAAATAGAAAATATTTAGATCTTACCTATTTGAGATGTATGACTTAGTTCTGAAGCTGACTAACCTAGGGTTTGTTAGAGAAACCCTAATTTTCCAAACTTGGAGTTTGGGAATTCTTTTTGGACATAAATATGCACATCTTTGAGGTGATTTTCTTAGCAGGGTCATTTCCTAAAGAATAAGGTGGGAATCCTCTGAAACTTGGTTCCCTAGTTTCTCCCGAAATCGGTGATAGGGTCAAAATTAAAACTTATTCAAATTAGAAATTGATTCCACCAAAAGATGCACCCTACTGTAGCGATTTACCCTATCCTTCTTTTCTTTGTGATATGTGGAGAGAAGAACTTGAACTAGGAATCCCTAGTTTTTGCTGCTGCACAATGCCTTCTTTCAAAGAAGCTCTAATACTAGATTAGTTTTTATTAGATATTATTAGCTTAGTTAGGATCTTTATCTGAAACAATAACAAGTACAACAATATGCATAAGATAGAACATATACACAAGAAACAAAAATTTTCACTTGGGAAACCATAAAGGAGAAAACCCTGCAAAATTCCTCTAAATAGTACAATCACAAATACTATGTCATAAGATGATAAAACTAAGTAATAAGAAGTCTCCAATAGCTATCTATCTCTCGTCTTTGTCTCTCTCTCTCTCTCTCATGCGAACTTGAGCGAGTGTGAAATGTGTATAAATGAGAGGGAGCCTCCCTATTTATACTAATCAAGTGGCTAAACTATTACATGACTGGGGCCAACCTCTTACTGTAACAGGGCTGACTTATCCTAGAGAGATTCCAAAAATACATTACATTATGTTTCACTCAGGACTATTGCCCCGACTTACAATAGAGGTTGTACCTCAAGGTCTATACACAATAATGACATCCCAAAAGGAGGTAAGCACATCTTTGATGGGGGGACAACAAAATAAAATGATAATATACATCATTATATATTCCAAAGTTACAAATACATCAATAGAAATTCCCATTCTTCGTCCTTCATAGTCATTGGTTGTTTTCTTTTCCTCCCAATGGTAGGTATAGATCCTTCTAGTACAAATAGTCCTCCATTTTCATCTTCCATAACTGGTATCTTTGGTCATTAAATTTATCGACCCTAAACTTTCCTTCTTCCATTGCTCCCACTCGTACCACGAACCCTTATTTCCTACAAGTTTACCATCCAAATAGACCTTTCCGCTCTGATACCAATTGTCAGAAAAACAGAATGGCATAGCAATAACAATTAAAAAATTAAAAAATAAACAAGATACAAATATTAAAATACATCACAAGAGAGACATGAATATAACATCATTCACCCAACATGGGCTACGTCCACAAATAAATTTCCAGTCCTTTATTATTATACCATCCAACAAAATTAAGGGATACAACCTGCAATGACCCCGCTGCACTTCCACTTCACTGTCTCACGGTGTCTCTCACGCAACTACAGAGATTACTTTTACAATACGACAATAAAATACACAACCATATTACAATCCTTCCTTTTATAAAGGGAATACAATGGGAAAATACCATGGGACCATAAACCACCCATTATTGACCAAGTCATGACTCTCAAATTACAACATTTTACAAGGCATTTTTTGGTAAATTTTCACTATGGGGGCGCTGCCCCAGAACCCCCTCCAAGGTGGGGGCTACCACATAGTCATCACTCCCCCTAGACTCCCTTTATGACTATAGTGGGTGGGAAATCCCCCCCACACTCACCCATCAAGAACTGGGATCCAAACATAGTTGAAATAACATCTATGAATCAGGAAGATCGGGCTCCACAACCAACAAGAGCCACTATTGGAATTTCATGCAAGATTGTCTGACACATTGTACAACATGCACATACTATAAAAAATTGTATCATGCAATGGAATACTACCCATAGCTAATCATGAAGTGGTAGGAGAAAAGGAACCAATAGAATGTGCATATGATGCCAATAGAAGAGCATGAAAATCAACCAAGAATAGAAGTAATTAAGTGTAGAGGAGAAAAAATAGGAATTGATGTGATAGAACATGGAAATCAGACTTATCAATGGGTCAAAAAAGAAACAACATGGGACTAAATAATGCGCCAACTATATTTTTAGGTGGTTCTAGCATCATATAAGGAATTTATTTATTAATTTCTTACATTATATTTGGATGAATGGACAGTGTTTAGTTTATTGAAGGATCATATTAAGACTTTGCGCTTGATTTTGGATAGATGTTGATAGTACAAAATTTCCATAAATTTGAAGAAGTGTATTTTTTGTGCACCATTTGCTATCATGTTGGGTCATGTACTATGAAAACAAGGAATTTGGAAATTTTTTGGGTGGTTGTAGCAACAATTAAGGAGTTTATTTATAAATTTATTAAAGTATATTTGGATGAATGGACATTGTTCAATTTAGTGAAGGATCATATTGAGACTTTGTGCTTGATTTTGGATATATGTTGATAGTACAAAATTTCCATAAATTTGAAGAAGTGTATTTTTTGTGCACCATTTGGTATCATGTTTTTATACTATGAAAACAAGGAATTTTGGTTGATCCTGCAAATATTTTTGTTATTTTTATCTTCCACCCCCTAATTCAGTGCAACAACTATAAGAATGATCCATATCGGTA
The DNA here is from genome assembly GCA_001517045.1 of Pseudotsuga menziesii. Lineage (NCBI taxonomy): Eukaryota > Viridiplantae > Streptophyta > Pinopsida > Pinales > Pinaceae > Pseudotsuga > Pseudotsuga menziesii. Next base: position 53,738 of record LPNX010672709.1, on the reverse strand, counting down.
TAGGTGGACACCCACCTATTCCACTAGCTCAAAATAATTTTTCATTTCGACAACTTTCTTGTTATTTTCTATGGTTTTTCAAGTCCCAAACTTTTGAGGTCGTTTTGAGGCCCTAAATGATGTTTTTTGCAAATTAAATGGTATAAATATTGTCTAATAGAATGCATTTTCCCCCATTCAAAATTTGTAAATCTCGGATAGACCTTTCCAATGGCCTATCGAGCACCTCAAACGAAGATCGTATGCAAACGTTATGACCCCGAGAAGTTGATTGTTCAACTAACCACCTTAGGGACACAAACTTTATGATGATTCATATCCTAGGGTTCGGTTTCGGGTTTTCTTCCTTTTCAAGGATTTATG
>LPNX010672709.1:0-53346 GCA_001517045.1 Pseudotsuga menziesii | reverse complement strand
TATATGTATATGTATATGTATATGTATATGAATATAAATGTGTGTGTGTGTGTGTGTGTGTGTGTGTGTGTGTGCTCTTTCATTTCGTTCTCACATAAATTTGGATGGGCAGCATCATAGAGTTCATCTCTTGTGGTTTCTTAGTGCATTTCCCCAATGATATCTAGATATTGAGAGTTGGCTATCGAACAAGTTGATCTTGGGGAAAATACCTCTCGTCATCCCAAGAATCCTCACATGGTGGGAGAATAAAAGAGAGATGATGGAGTAGGATATCCTATTAAACTGTTGCTAAAGAAATATCTCATGTAACAATGGAATGAGATGATGGATAACTTCACCCATATCCTTTGAATAATTTCAATGGCTGCGGATGCACCTTCAATGAGCAGTCGTTTCGGGTGTGTGAATCCCTTCAAGGTAAAAGTTAACTTTGGAATCCTGTTATTTTAAGTAGACATAGATGTGTATGATTTTGAAAAATGGTTGAGTCTATTAGAGGGTTACTTATCTATTCAAAAAATTTCTGACAGTGAAAAGATCACCTCCGTGCTCCTTAGGTCCCTCCCCAATATAAAACATTGGTGGGATGGGTACTGCAAGAGGCATCCAAGGGATGAATATGAAATATTCAATAGATAACCCAATTCGGAATATTTTGTTGATGTCTTTAAAGAGGAATTATACCTTGTCGATAACTATGATAACCAATACACCCAATGGATGACATCGTGCCAAGAAAGAGACCAAACGGTGTTGGATTATATCAATGTATCCCATACCTTGTGCTCAAAGTTGGGTATTAGAGACTTCAAACAACACTTACTTCTGAAGTATTGTAGTGGCCTGTAAAGGTGCATTTACTCGAAGATGGATTTCATGGACATATCCTCCCTAGGAGCATCTTACCCATATGCTGTCAAGATCGAGAAAAAGTTTAAGAAAAAGAATAAGCGGTATTTTGGGTCTGCAAATCAACAGTAGAAGAAAAGAAAAATTGGCCCTAATTAACAACTAAAAGGACAAAGCAAGGATTCCCAACATCCCGAAAACCATTCCAAGCCACAATTAAAGAAGGGAAATGGAAAATCAAAGAAGGACATTGGTAAGCAGTGCGAGTTCCACAAAATCCCTTGGCACAACACTGATGAATGCTGCTCAAAACAATCATTGTTGGCCAGGAAAAAATCCCTAGATCAACACTCTGACTTAGACACTAAAGTAGAGAAAGAAAGGGATAAGCAGATCATTGACACATAACCTAGTGCCACCATCTTAACTACAAATATCCAACTAGAAGAGTTAGAGGAGATAGAGAAAGAGGATCACCTCTTCCATTCATAACTATGGGTGCAGTGGACTCTGCTACATTGCATTGTTGACAATAGTAGTCAGAAGAACATCATCTCGGTCAAGGTCACCAAAATATTGAAGCTTCTGATGGTTTCACATCCCCAACACTACAAAATTAGTTCTATAATCCATGGAAGAGACATCTGTGTCAATCAACAATGTCGCCTCTCCTACGAAATCAAGCCCTTCAAATATGAGGTAATGTGTGATGTTTCCCCACTTGAAGTTTGTGATTTTATTTTCATAAAAACATCTAAGTGGAAACATCATGTTGTGTATGAGTCTAGACCTCATAGTTCCATTATTACTTTGGGAAAGAAACTCTACATGATACATGAGGCACTTTTTGCTACTATAGTGTATGTCATCACAGCAAAGCAGTGTGTTAAGGTAATCTCCCAGAAAGGGAAATTTGTACTCTTCATGGTTCATTATGAGGGTGAACAAAATATCAAAACAACATCCACTACCTACACACAGAACCCCTCTATGCAACAGAAATAGGTGTATAAGATTGTGGAAGCATACAGACATCCTCACCACACCTGTCAAGGTTCCAGTACATTATCAGGTCAATCATTCCATTAATTTGATCCCTTGATCCAGGAGGATATTGGTGGCCACCCACATATTCGTCCTAGACCCCCACCACTATTTCTTTTAGTTTTCCAGTTTCCTTAATTGTAGCACAATTTACTATTTTTGGCAGTTTTCGGGTCCTAAACTTCCGGAGTCATTTTGAGGCCCTAAATGACGTTTTTTTGGCATTGAATGGTCAAGCAAATATGAGTCCATTTTAGATGTAATATTTGTTGTTTTTGGATGTAGTCCTTAAACAGATCTTTCTAACAATGTATCATGCGCGTCAAATGGAGGTAGTATGCTAAAGTTATGACCACGGAAAATTGATGTACCAAGTTACCCAACGGGGCCCACATTAAGGCGTTTCACCTCCTAGGGTTAGGTTTTTGGATGTGTAGGGTTTCCATTGTTTCTCAATAATATATAGGCCTTTGAGCCTCAGTGTAACATGGAGTTCAGAGGCATGTAGCCACCACATCTCTTCTCAGAGATAAGCTACCAGTACTATAGCTAGTTTATTTCCATTCTGTATGTAAATAAGTTTCAGTTATTGATTATTGAAATGAAGTGTTATTTCCACTGCATATTTATTTCTATGGTTATTTGTGTATTTTGTTGCATTCCTGCATAAATCTGGATCAGTGGTATCAGAGCAATCTGCTCTTTCTCGATCCTTCTTTGCATGTCCCCAACAAGGGAAGGGTATAAAGAGTTAGGGATCAATCTGGTTGAACCTTTGCAAGATCAGCCTCACAAATCCCGATGGCCACCCATGGGGGACAAAAATAAATATGAGAGCATAGAATATCCTATCAAAATGTTGCTCGAGGAGGCCCTTGAAAAATAAAGGAACGCGATGATGGATAAATTCGCCCAGATCCTTCAACGACTTCCCACTGGCGGTGCATCTGCATCTAGCAACCACTCTAGAGGTGCAACCCCTTTTAAGGTACAAGTAAAATTCGACATTCCCATATTTGATGGTCGAATAGATGCAGACGCTGTAGATAAATGGTTGAATCTATTAGAAGGATATTTCTCAGTTCATGACTTTTCTAACCAGGAAAAGATTACTTTTTCTCTACTCAAAGCCACCCCCCATGTCAAGGACTGGTGGGAAACCTACTGTGAGAGAAAAAATATGAGGAGCAACCCTCTCTGTTCTCAGTTGCACCCAATTGGAATTCTTTTTGAGATGCCATAAAGGGACAATATTATCCTGTGGGGAGCTATGAGGACAAGTACATCCAACGGCCTACCCTGCGGCAGCAAAGAGATCAAGATGTGCATGAGCTGACGAATCTGTTCCATACCCTGCGCACCAAGTTGGGTATCAAAGATTCAGAGAAACATTTGGTGCTGAAGTACCACAGTTGTCTGCACATATACATTCAGGAGGAAATGGAGTTCCTCAACATCTCCTCGCTTGGTACGGCATATCGGTATGCTGCCAAAATTGAGCAAAAATTCAAACAGAAAAAGCGAGACTTTGGATCTGTGAATCAGAAGCAAGGGAAAGGTGCCCCCAAACCACAAAACCAAGGATACTACCAAGGTGTGGTGACTCAAGAAAAATTTCCAAATCCATAAGCAAAGAGAAACACTGCAAAGCCAAAGAAGGAAGCGGGAAAGTGGTGCGAGTTCCATAAAAGCCCCACTCACAACACAAGTGAGTGTCGGGCTAAGCAGTCACTGGTGGCTGAGATAAAGGCTTCTAAATCATCTGCATACTCTGACACTAAATATGAAGCCAAGAAGGGGAATGAAAAAGGGAAGAATATTATTGATGTAGAGCCTAACGCCACTGTTGCCACCATGAAGATCCAAAAGGAAGAACCAAAAGATTCATAGGAGGAGGAGCGTCTTTTCCACTCCCAGATGTGGGTAAAGGGTTCCCCGCTACAGTTCATCATCGACAGTGGGAGCCAAAAGAACCTAATTTTAGTGTAGGCCATGAACCGTTTGGGTTTTCTGACCACAGCATGCCTACATCCATACACCATCGGGTGGCTTCACTAAGGATGCGATCTTTGCGTTAGCCAGCAGTGCCACCTTCCCTACAGCATCAAGCCCTTCACCGATAAGGTATTATGTGATATTGCTCCTCTTGATGTTTGTGATGTATTATTAGGTCAACCATGCTTATGGAAGCGACATGCTATGTATGAGTCCCAGCCTCGCGTTGTTATTATTACGTTGGGAAATAATTTGTGAAGGATACCAGAGGTACCACCCCCTACCGCTATCTCTTGGGTTACTGCAAAACAATGCAGTAAGCTCATTTCCAAAACCGGAAAGTTTGTTTTCTTGATGATCTGCCCTCAATGCAAGAATAATATCATGGCCACAACCTCCAAACAAGGCCCCTCTGCACGACAACAACAAATGGACAAGGTTGTGGAGGAGTACCGAGACATATTCACCTCACCCACCGGGGTGCCTCTCCACTGTCAGGTCAAGCACCCCATCGATCTGACCCCAGGTGCACCGCTGCCTAATGGACCGATCTATCACCGGTCTATTTTGGAGAATGATGAAATCAAGAGGCAAGTTCAAGAGCTGCTGCAGAAGGGTCACATCCGACCAATTTCATCGCCCTGTGGGACCCCAATCGTGTTGGTACAAAAAAAGGATGGGACTTGGATACTCTGTATTGACTATCGGGCACTGAAAAAGATCATTGTCCAGAATAGGTACCTGATTCCATGGATTGATGACCTCCTGGACCAGCTTAAAGGGGAAAAATATTTTAGCAAGATCGACTTAAAGTCTAGGTATCACCAAGTACCGATCGAGCTAACCGATGTGTGGAAGATTCCCTTCAGAGCCAAGGAGGGCCTTTTCGAATGGTTGGTCATGCCTTTTGGACTAACGAATGCTCCTGCAACCTTCATGAGACTAATGGAGGACATCTTGCAGCCATTCACCAACTCATTTGTAGTAGTGTACTTGGATGACATCCCGATCTTCATCCAAACTTGGGAAGAGCACATCCACCACATCCAACAGGTCCTCCAAACATTGCGGCAGCACAAGTTGTGTGCCAATTTGGACAAGTGCACTTTTGGCATGACCCAGGTTCAGTATCTGGGATACATTATTGATGACTGTGGGGTACATGTGGATCCAACCAAGATCCAAGTCATTCAGGATTGGCCAGCCCCAACTACTCTAACAGAGCTTCGCAGCTTTTTGGGCCTTGCTAATTTCTACTGCAGGTTCGTGTTGGGATTCTCTCATATCACTTGGCCCTTGAGTCAAGTCACCAAGGGAGGAGCAAAAGAAAATTTCTTTTGGTCAGAAACTCAGCAGAAGGCATTTGCAAAATTAAAACATCACCTTTATTGTGCCCCAGTGCTCACATTATCAGACTTGCAACAACCATTTGAGATCGAGATAGATGCCTCTGACTATGATATTGGGGCAGTCCTTACTCAACAAGGGCATCCAGTGGAATATCACAGTGAAACACTATCAGACACAGTCCACAAATATCCCACTTATGACAAAGAGATGTATTCCGTTATACAGGCTTGCCAGCAATGGAAGCATTACATTTTGGGGAAGGAAACAATCATCCACACATACCACTGACCCCTGTAGTTCATGCAGACACAAGGGAAGTTACAGAACGATCACCATCAGAAGTGGTCCACATATCTACAACAGTTTCATTTGAACATCAAGTACAAGAAGGGAAGCACCAATAATGTTGCAGACCGCCTCAGCTGACCACCAATCATGGCGATAATGACCGTGCTCAACTCTTGTGGGCATGAGACTTCTAATTGGTCGCTTCTCTACAAGAGCGATCCAGAATTCAGCGACACATACCAAACGCTCTTGGAGAGAAACCAAGTTCCAAAATCTCACCTCTAGGATGTGCTACTGTGTCGCATGGGACACCTTTGTGTTCCTTCAAGTGACCAAGATGATTTGGGAAGCGCACTACAGTCGGGTCGCTGGGCATTTCAAGGTTGAGAAAATAGTGGCAATACTGCAAAAGTATTTATATTGGCTGAACCTTCGATAGGACGTCGGGAAGTACATCTGATTCTGCATTGCCTGCATTGTTGCCAAACCATCCATCAAGAAGCAAGGCCTCTATACTTTGTTGCCTACCCCTATTCGACCTTGGGATTCCATCTCCATGGATTACATGTCAGAACTTCCTTCTACTAAGCACAGCAACGACTGTGTGTTTGTGGTCATTGACAGATTCTCAAAGATGGCCATAATGGCGGCATGCAAGAACAATATCACAGCAGAAGCCACTGCTAAACTCTTCTTTGAACGAGTGTGGGTACACTTTGATATCCCACAGTCTATAATCTTAGACCGAGACAGCAGGTTCCTTAGTACATTCTGGTCTATCCTATGGTCAATGCTAGACACCAAGCTCACAAATTCCATAGCTTTCCATCCCCAAACTGATGGCCAGACAGAGGTCGTTAATAGGATGATCGTACACATTTTGCACATGTACAACTCAAAGCATCCACGCACATGGGAGGAGAGCCTCCCCTATGTACAACATAGCTATAACCGGGCCCTCCACAGCTCAACCAACCATAGCCCCTTTCAGGTGGGCTTGGGATTCCAACCACTATGTCCCATTGACGTAGCCATGCCATTTGCAGCTATTCAAGCTAATTTAGCGCATATCCAGTCTAAAGTTTCCAAGGAAAACAGCTTCATTGAGTGCGTTTAGCACATTCACCAACAGGTTCATGAAATATTGGATAGATCCAATGCTAAGTACAAGTAGCGACATGATCAGAATTGGGTGCAACACAACTTCCAGGTGGACGACAAAGTGTGGCTACATTTACAGAAGGAGTGCCTCACTGGACCCCACCGCAAGCTTCGCCTACTCCGATATGGGCCATACACCATCACCAAGGTTGTCAGGGACAATGCATTCAAGCTCAGTACTCCACCATTCCTTGGTCTGCAACCAATTTTCAATGTGGACCGCCTTCGGCCCTACTTTCCACCTCTACTGGACACATCAGACGTGGCAGAACAACTCACACCAACAGAGTTAAACCCCGACTACATGGAACAAGCCACAACTGATCGGATTATGGACACACAGATCAAGAACACCTGCCAGCAGAAGATCCAGCTATATCGAGTTGTCAAAGTAGGCCAACTCCTTCACCAGGGAAAGTGACTCACCGGGGACCAAGTTCAACAGAATTTTCCTCATCTCATGGAGGAACTCAACGCAATGGAGACCATTGCTTCCTAAGGGGGGAGGAATGATCCAGGAGGATATTGGTGGCCACCCACCTATTCCTCTTGGACCCCTACCATTGTTTCTTTCAGTTTTCTAGTTTCCTTAATTGTAGCACAATTTACTATTTTTGGCAGTTTCCAGGTCCTAAACTTTCGAAGTCGTCTTGAGGCCCTAAATGATGTTTTTTTGGCATCGAATGGTCGTGAAAATATGAGTCCATTCTGGACTTGATATTTGTCATTTATGGATGTATTCCTTAAATATATATTTCTAACGATGTATCATGTGCGTCAAATGGAGGTAGTATTCTAAAGTTACGACCCCGGGAAATTGATGTACCAAGTTACCCAACGGGGCCCACATTAAGGCGTTTCACCTCCTAAGGTTAGGTTTTTGGATGTGTAGGTTTTCCATTGTTTCTCAATAATATATATGCCTTTGAACCTCAGTGTAACATGGAGTTCAGAGGCATGTAGCCACCACATCTCTTCTCAGAGATAAGCTACCAGCACTCTAGCTAGTTTATTTTCATTCTATATGTAAACAAGTTTTAGTTATTGATTAATGAAATGAAGTGTTATTTCCAATGCATATTTGTTTCTATGGTTATTTGTGTATTATGTTGCATTCCTGCATAAATCCAGATCATCCCTAGTTCTCCTTTACCTAATGGGACAGTATACAGGAGTTTCCTCATGCAGAATGAAGAAATCAAATGCCAAATTCAAGAGTTAATCCAAAAGGGGCACATTCAACCCAGATCCTCACCTTGTGTGAGCCCAATTGTGTTGGTATAGAATAAATATCATACATGGTGACTTTGTATTGCCTACCAAGCTCTAAACAATATTATAGTCTGGAATCGGTATCCCATTTCCTGAATCGACGAACTCCTTGACCTAGCTCAAGTGGGCCAAGTATTTCAGAAAGATTGTGTTGGTAGAGATCACTATAGGAACATGTCTACAACATACTCTATCCCTTACTATATGGGGGTGAGTCCTAATCGACATAAATACATGCAATAATTGAAATTTTCCTAATATTTCTAAGCTTTTTCAAAGGGTAGAGAGGGGAGGAATAAAGGAGATTACTTCTTGAAGTGTGTCGTTCATGGAAGATCCATTTGCCTGAGCATCCATGGAATTTAGGCCTCAATTTGCAGCTTTTTTTCTATTTCATTGCCTCTATCTTTTGAAAACCTTGAAAAAAAATGAAAACTATCTACCAAATATTGACAAAAATATATGAAAATACATAGGTTCAATCACAACCTTTGGAGGAAACTAGAACTGCATCATATTGAAAATAGGAAGAAAGTGATTACAACCCAATTATATAGTTCAATCCATTTCTTCTTTTCTCTAAACTATCCTTCTCCATCTATGCCAATGATCACAAAAACTTGATATGGAAAAGAATCTATCTAGCCTCCAAATCCTTCAGTATGCCTTTTCTTTTGTCTCTTGTCCTCTCTTATTCACCTCATATTCCTTCCGTTTATAGCATTGGGGTTTTTGTACCCAATCACTCAACCATGAAAGTGGGATTAATATTTTTGAAGGATTTATATTATTTCCTTCAAAAAACCCACTTTACTTAGTTTTTAAGCATCAAAACTTGATTTTCAGCATTTACAGGACAATTCATACCCATGTTACACATTTTTTCATTGTAGGAGTTATAGGAACTTGGTTTTGGCCATTAAGTAGTCATGGAATTGGCCTCTTTAGATCCATATTTGTTTTCAAACATTTCTTCCTTTGCAGAAGCAGTGGTCAAATGAGAGATTGAAGCTCTCAATTGTTCCAAAATTCTGATCTTCATGTTGCAAGAGAAATAGAAATGTGTTTTCTAACAAACACTCTCAAGGGTGTTAATTTTATTGTTAATATATTCCCCCTAGTGTGTGAGTTCCGAATCTATGTTGAGGGCTGAAATACATTGATTTATCTTTTATGCTTATACTCTTTGTACTGATAGTATTTATTGATCAAGGCATGATGGAAAATTATGGTTTATGAACGCATGAGTTGGAGAAACACCTGCAAGTCAAAAAAGGAAATTTACCAAATATACAATATCTTCCTAAGGTGGGTATACCCATGCTTAGCAGTAAACAATATGGACACAAACAATACATAGCAGATCCATGTCAAAGAAAATTATTTAAAAACTTATGTGTGCATATCTAATGAGTGTAACATATCCAGGTATTCATGGTACTTTGCCATGGTATTTTAATCTTATGTAACTCGGGCAGTGCATCAAATGAGTGATACAACTATCTTTCCCAAGGTATTCACAAAAAAACAAAATAATATGAGTTTATATCATGCAAATAGATGAGCTGATGTTTAGCAACATTAAACACCATCTGATTATGGGTCATTGACGTATATCATTAATAAATGCGAGGAGACCCACCAATAATGATGGACTCCAAGGCACTTGAGTACAAACTAATAAGTGTGAATAAATTTTTTGATGTTGAACACTTGTAGAATCAAACAATCATGGGTAATTCATGTATACCCACTCTCATTTGTGAGGAAACTTTCCACTGATGACTACAAGATCCAATGTACTCACTAGGGTTCCTAGATCCATTTCCTAGATCATGATTTGGAGTCAATAGGAACAGATCCATTTAAAGGAGGACATTAATGCATCCCACACCAACTAACATGAAATTTCTATCACTAGGATGATATAATTTGGTAGAGCTGCAAGATCCAACACTGCATACTGACACAAGGAAGGCTGACATGATTGGTCAGGAATATTTGATGAATGGTCGGTACTGGTTTGACTTCCCTTGAACACATGAAATGACACATAGTGACACTTGGAAACATGAGACTCGAGTAACCAACCATTATGAAATTCTCCAATTCCAGATGAATTAATGAAAGCTCCATAGATGACAAGAAAGATAACCTATCGGTGGAGATATGTTCAGATTATTGGTACATCTTCCTAAGGAAAATGTAAAAGGTGTATTGATAGAGGATACAAAATTATGTGTCGTGTTCAAGGATGAGTATTACTTATTGTTGCATTTGTTTCAAACATTCAATATGACACGATTCAAGTCTCCCCTTTTTGTATTTTTGTATTTTTTAATCTTTAGTGGTTTTTCATGTATTAGCTCAAAAAAGAATAAAGAATGCTATACTACATAAAAAGGAACAAGTGTTGAAAGTGTGTGTTCCTATGTTTCAAGAGCACGGGTCAAGCCAAGGCGAGGATATGTACTGCAAACATGGGATGAGCTAGTTGTGCACACTCTTTCTGATCTTTCCTCTAGAGGTAAGTTATTTGAAGTAGGATTATGTGTCGACGGACAGTGAAACAGAACCAACTAACTCCAGATTTTATCCAATATAAGATGATGGCCAAGTAGGACAAAATCACTATGGTTTTACTCTAGAATGATTCTTATGAAAAATATCAAAAACATAAAACACCATGAATCGTGGTCTATCTTTCAAATCCTATATCAAATAGTTTGAAAATGTCAATTTCTCCAAAATCCTATAAACATAATCATAACCCAACCATTTAGGAAACCAACAGAATTCAATATATGCATTTAATATCTTAAATAACAAAGATAAGTAGAAATACTAATTTTTTACCATTCTTGTGGGAATCACCTCCTTCGAGGATGTATTTTACAATAAATGAACCATTTATTTAGTAATATGTCGGTTGTAGGTGAGTCTTCATGATGGATCTAGAAGTTGAAATAGTTCAAAAAGTGTTTTTTGAATTTTCCATATCTTCAATTTTTTTATGAAATTTTTGGATATTTTATTTTGAAGGAAAGTACAAAAAGGGAGAAAGTGTTTATACTATTCTTTTTGGTGTGTACAAAGTTATTGCAAAAATTTCTTGAACTTAAACACACTTTTTGGGTTATGATGTAATCAGATTTACTTTATACAAAGGAATGTTACCGCTACTTTTACTTATGCTTTGAAATATTTTCTCAATTATGGTGCCATGCATTCAATATACATGCTTGCTTTATCGGAATGATGTATGACAAATATGCCAATCAAGTATGTAGTTAGCTAAGGAAACAGCTAGTCTATTTGAACTTCTAAGAACATGAATATACTCGATGAATTCAAAATGACGTTCTAAAAAAAGGAATTGTAGAAACATTGTAAATAGTATAAGATCGTGAAACTGATACGGATCATTTAACTGAGATACAACACGTTGTGATTCCATCTTAACAATAATTTGTTGGATACTAAAGGTGTTAGTCTTGACTAGAAGATCGATGGGTTCACTATAATCTGCAACATTATTGGTCATAGGTCCAAGGAAATGGCCTCCCAAACTAAGAACTTGACTGTCAGGTGTGAATATTACCCATGTGGAGGAAGTAATGTTTCGAGAACCACAACTATCTCCATCCTCATATCCCAAATAAGTGAAACTTTCTAACGACACCTACCAAGTATAAATACCAAGCAAGATAAGTGTGTGCATGACATAATATTGTACAAAAGTATTTTACATAAAATACAACATAATACAACAAAACGTTGCGAGGCCTCAGTGCATATGCAAAGTATTTCGTCAGATAGAGACCATTTCTATTCTTCGCCAAGGGCTCCCCATCATAATTGACTAACTCATATGGACCTCTTTTTAACACGTTTTTTACGATAAGCAGGCCAAACCATTTAGGTACAAATTTCCCTTTTCCTATTTTCTCATTGTCTTGGTCATAAACAAAAACCAAATTGCCTTTTGACAATACTCGAGGATGGGACACTTTGTCATACTAGGATTTGAATATTTTCTTGTGTGCTTATACGTTTAATGAGGCCTCTCTTCTAATTTCATCAAGAGAAAGAATATGGAGTCTTTCTTCTTCTATATAGGTGTTAGGTAAGAGTTCAATAGATAGTTTTAATATCGGGATCTCACATTCAATAGGAAACACATATTCTTCTTCATAAACCAAATGGAAAGGAGTGAAATGAGTCACAGTTTTAGCTGAGGTACAGTAAGCCCAGAGAGGAGAGAAAAACATCATATTCCAATTAGTTTTGTTCTTATTAACCATTCGTTGCAACATGGTCTTCAAAACCTTGTTGATGGATTCTACTTTATCGTTGCATTGGGGATAATATGGTGACGAAAAATCATACCATAATCCTAACTTGGTCGTAAGTTCATCCATGAAGGAATTCCTAAAATGGCTACCATTGTCTATGATGATCTCTTTGGGTACACCGAGCCTAGTTATCCCATGATTGAATAAGAAATATGCTGCAATTTTTGTCGTGTTATCGAATGTAGGCATTGCTTCAGCCAACTTTGTAAAGTAGTCCACTGCTACTATGATGTAGTAGTGTCCATTATATGAAGGTGGGTTGATGGTCATGTAATCAATGGCCCATTTTGAAAATGGACCCACGGTTACTACAGGCTGTAATGGAGTAGGATGGGAATGCATTTTACTTGTGTAGATATGACAAGGACGACACTTTTTAACAACATTATTGCAATCTTTAAAGATTGTGGACCAAAAGTACCCTACACACAATATTTTCTGGGTAGTTTCCCACTCAAAAAGATGACTGTCACATGCCCCTGCATGGAAATCATTCAATACCTGCTCAAATTCTTCATGAACTAAAAAACATCTTACAATTAATTCCATTCCTATACGGTATAAATTATCCCTATTAGTGAGGTATCTTCGTGCTTAGTATCAGATACAACGTCGTTCAATGATATAAAACTGAGCATTAATCCTTTGGGCTTGGATATATATAATCAATGTTCCATACTAAGGATCAGAAGTGGCAATGATAAATAAATGTTCGTCTTCCCAAGGCTCTTCTTCTATTTTTTCCTCTTTATTATTGGGTAACTCATACACTATTTCAGCGAATGTTAATGACTTCTTGGCTTTAGCATTTACGAATTCGAGATCAAATTCTTGAAAAATTACTATCTATTTCAAATACTTTCCCCCAACGATTCAACGGGACAAAATGTGTCTCATGGGTTTCATTTCACCCACTATAGTCATTTTTCTTGGAAGTATATAATGTCTAATTATTTGGACAACATGAACTGCTTCCATGGCTAGCTTCTCTACCTAGGAATATATGAATTCAGGGTTGACAAGGCCCTTACTAAGATAATATATGACATGTTCTTGAGATGAATCATCCTCTTGGACCAAAACCATCCCTAAAGTGGATTCGGTTGCTGCCAAATATAGCAAAAAATCTCTAGTATAGTCTGGGGGACTAAGCACTGGGGTTGACACGAGGGCTTGTTTCATTGCATCAAAAGGCCATTGAGATTATTCATCCCAGATGAACGATACATCTTGTTTTAATAGACGCATAAAACCTTCAGAAATTTCAGCATAATCGGTATCAAATATTCTCAAGAATGTCGCTTCTCCTTGTAGGATTTGAAGCTATCTAATTGTTTTCGAGGGAAACTGTAATATTTCCGCGTCCTTAAGGGGATCTACCCATATCATGTCCTTGGATACAATGAAACCAAGTAATCTAGTAGACTCCACACAAAATATGTATTTATGTGGATTCAATCTAATGTTATACTTACTACATCAAAGGAACACAGCACGTAAATGTGCATAATGTTCAGCTCTTCTCCTAGATTTGGCTGTAAATCCATCAAGATAAACCTCGATGATTTTATTAATATCATGGAAAGCATATGACATGGCTCTTTGAAAAGTATCCCCGACATTTTTAAGTCCAAAAGGAATTTTCCAATATGCAAAATTTCCCATGGGAAAATGAAAGTCGTTATATCTTGGTCTTCTTTCTTGATCTGAATTTGGTTGTAATTGGAGAATCCATCCATAAATGAAAATATTTCATTACCGACACACTCATCTATAATATGATCAATGAAGGTTGTGGGATAGTTACCATTGCGAAAATACAAATTTAAATCCCTAAATTCAGTACAAACTCAGATTGTTCCCTGTTTTTATTGACTGGAACAAGATTGGATACCCATTCAGTCAAAGGTACATGATAAATGAAGTCGGCTTTAAATAGATTTTCTACTTCTACTTTTATGGAAGTAGATTTCTTATGGTTTACTGGGCATAGCTTTTGTCCTATAAGTTTGACATTTGTATAGGTTTTATCTCCTGTTCAACAATACTAGGATCAATGTCTGACATTTCTTCATATGACCAAGCAAAAACATCACGAAACTATTTGAAAAGAGCAGTATATTGTGTGATTTCCTCCAAAGAGGAATTGGCTCCTCTATTGATATTCTCGACGATTCCAGGATTAATGGATATATTGATAGGAATGGTTTTTGAATTTTTTTCCAAATCTCCTTCTGAAAGCACATTGTGTGCTAGGACAGGGCATTGGTACCTTTCCATATCATCATCAAGGTAAAAAATTTCAGTTATGACCTCTAATGAATCTAGTTTAGAAAGAAATGATGATCGATGATGCATGTCCTCCTAGGGTCGTTCTAATATATTCATGACTTCCATGATAGCTTCATCAGATGAAAATGTTTTATCTAAGAGGTCATGAGTGTTGGGAGTATCGATAGCCCATACGGGTGATGTGTATGAATCATATTCCTCCTTTGGAACAGGAGTTTGATCCAAGTATGTTGAAGCATTTTGAATAGCTTGATATGATATTTCTATGGCAGAAAAAGGTGTATTACTCTTAGTTTCATCAATTTTTTCTGAATACGTTTCCTTTCCTTCACTAGTTTGAACTTCGATGTCCTCTACCATAGTTTCATCTGATGAAGTGGAACCCATCGTTCTAGTGGATTCGGTAAAAACGGTTAATGGAAAGTTAACTTCTAATGTAATGGCAAAAACTGGTGCAGTTTTAGGGGTAGATGTTGGTGGTGTAATTGTGAAGCTGGTTCCCATGAGGGAAGAGTATTTGAACATCCCAACTCCCACATCTTGAATCAGTAGTTTTGAATTCCCCACAAAAGGTACATTTGAGTGGATACCAATTTCAGGTGAGCAGTAATCTAACTAATCAATTATAATAATATTATCTTGGTGGGGGAAGCAAATTACTCGGAATACCGAAGATACTACCATTGTCATTGCATGCAACCAACTACATCCCAATAGCATATTGTAATCTATGGGTGCATCCACTACCTCAACACCAACTTGGACTATTTTACCTCCCAATTGAATTCGGTAAGTCATAATGAGTCCATGAGGTAGGAACAAGTGTCCATCAAATGCTTTAATTAGTCTGTGGGATGGTTTCAAAGTGGGTGATACTAAAGATTTACAACATCATAATGACATGACACAAGTAGAGGCTCCTTCATCTATAACAATTCGAAAAATATTCATCCCATGTGATAGCACTTTAATTTGAAAAGCTACATGCAATGAAAGCCTACTTGTTGATTGTCCTAAGTCAAAGGTGATCAAACCAATATCATTCAGATCGACTGCGCCAATGGAAGAAAATAGTGATTTTATCTTAGTTGAAAAACTTTGTAATACCTCTAAGGATGACATGGAACATGGTGCTTGAGCTAATTCTTCCATTATACTATAGTGTTGATTTTCTCCCTCGTTAGGATTATGAGTTGTTTTTTGTAGAACTCCTTTTGGAGGTCGAGGCACTATGTCAATAGTTGGTTTCTCGATGGTGAGAGAACCATTTGGTTGTGATATTGATGGGTTAGAAACACTAGGTGGTTTTTCATAGTAATGACCCCTTGTTTGAACATTAACATCATGGTCTAATCCAAAGATGTTGGCAATGGGTGAATTTCCCCCTTGCTGATGGTTTTCCTTGTTTCCCCTTGTGGAGGTACCGGAGCCGCAACAACCATCTGTTGTTGTTGTGGAAAAGGTTGAGACAACATAGAAGGTTGTTGTGGCCCAGTGCATTGAGATAAAATTTGATGAATTTCATCAATATGAGGGAATAAGTGAGTATGATGATCTCCTTGACAAATTTTGCAAGGATACTTTTTTCTTTGTTTCTCCTGATTACCTTCTGGATGATTATTCATTCTAGATGCATCTCCTGAACCAAAATTAGAATTTGGATTTTTCTTTTGTTTCTTCTCTTTTCCTTTTTTGTATGTGGCTTGGACGGTGAGGATTTTCGAATTCTGGGTAGGATTTGCAGGTTGTTGGTTTTCCTCACTAGCTTTGGGTTGAGAAGTTTTAACCGACACTTGTCTCATTTTCTAGGTAAGACAATCAATTTGACTGACATAAACAATCACACCATCGGCATGAGGTCCTTTCAGTGGCCTGGATGGATCTAACACATGTCTTGCAACAAGAGGTATTAAATCATAAAGTGTGCCTGATTGTGAATATATCAAATCCAATTGTTGGGTACTATGAATGAGTTGTTATTTGGCCATGGCTTGTAGAAGGAGCAATTTGATAAGTAGACTTAAACGAAGACTGTCTTAGTCAATCAGCCGACTAAGTTGATGAGCCGACTTAGTCGATCAGCCGACTAAGTCGTTCGGCCGACTAAACTAGAAGATTAGGTCGGCTAACTAAAAGTTGTGTCGGTTCACCGAACCGACAGGTAGTTATTTTTGTAACTGTTCGTAAATTATATATATTAAGATGTTGAGCCAAACGAGAACTCAGTCCAGTTCTCTACCTTGTATGAATTCATTGCATTAATATAATCTGTTATCCTATATGTTCATATCTCTTGTATCTGTTTTATATTTATGTTTTAGTATGTATTATTGGTAACCTTATGTGATTTGTGATATTACAACATTGGTTCTATTGCCGGTAGTACATGATTGAAATATATGCTCACATATGATACCAGAGCAGGAGATTAAGGACTAGTGGGAACATAAAATTGCAAACTACTTGCAAAATTATGCACGAAGGAATAGATTAACAGTCGCTAAAGCAAAAGAACGATTTTTCACAGAGACGCATGAAAAATTTGTCAAATCAGTGACCCAACTCTTGAAGCAACTTCTGGATGAGAAAGCCAGATGCAACTAAATAAAAACAGTTGCTGGAGAAACTGATCCGAGGAGGTAGAACAAATCTGTCGAAGTGGTTTGAGAAAATCGTCGACGACTTCTGTGAGGAACAAGCAGTCGAAGATAGAACTTTTGTGGAAACTGTCAAACCGAAATTTTACACAGATTTCACCGAAAATTTTTTGTGTTCCCTACCGACCTTGTTGTTCAAATTCTTGATAGATAACGGAGTTGTCCACATCGTCGAACCTTGTCCACTGCTATACAAACAACCATCAAACACTAACTGGGCAGAGAAGCAGAGGAAGTGGGAGAAATTTATTGCAGAAAGGGAGTGGGAATACTTCCTAAGCAAATAAATCAAAATATCTGGGCTTTCTAAAAGCGTCGGGTAGGCTATGGGGGGACAGCTGGTCCTGTGTCAAGGATAGAGTATAGTGGATCCTAGTATCGTATGAAAGTATGTCGGATATTCAGAAACTAGAAAGGGAAGAGAGACACCAGAGAAGGGAAGCAAGACAAGAAAGAGACTTAGAGCTACGCAGAGGATGAAACCCTAGGGAGAACGACTAGGAAGAGAATCCGCCAGAGTCGGGTCATGACCGACATGAAGAGGGCATCAAGAAAGAAGCGTCCCCTATGGAGGAAGAAGTGTGGATAGAGCAGCCAGAAGCTCTCCAAATAAGAGCTCCCAATGAAGGAATCACCCTTTCCCCAATAAATTCGTGTACTAGAATACAGACTATTGTCGAAGACGACCTCAGGCTAGGAGCTAGTGACTTTAGCATATGGAGTCGACTAGGAGACGATACATATACTGGACGACACCTGATCATACGTCGACCGGTAGAAGGGAACTGGGTGACCTTTCAAGCGGCACCATCCCTCCAAAGTATCCACTTGCTCTTACCGACACAGGAAGGAGCCCCCCCCCCCCCCTCGCCAAGTACAGCTTTAGAAGAAATCGAACAATTAGACCTGCGAACACAAAGTTGCAGTGGACCATCGATAGCAGAAGTTGGCATTACCCAACTGCAAGTTGATGAAGACTCGATGACCGACGGGAGCACAAGTTTCGTCGCCCAGAATTCCGTAGAAACATCAATAACTCCACCACTTTCACCACCACCCCCACCTCCACCGCCGCCACCTTCTAAGAGGATTGAAAGTGATTTAGACATGGGTCACGGATCGGCTCACATTCCTCTTTATGAGGGAGATGAATACCCCATACGACATTGGTTCATCTGCGAGTCGGCCTGGGAAGCAAACCAGGTTACAGATGAAGACCGACAAATGGCACAGTTCATAGGAGCCTTAAGGAAAAGGGCCTTGACATGGTACATGACCTTTTCGGAAAGGAAACCCAGAGCAACGAAAGCTGAGATTAAGGCACAATTATTGTCATTTTTCAAAACCCCATATGCCAAGCACCTAGCCACCAAAAGGCTTAAAACGACATCACAAAATCCAGGAGAGATAGTCCATGACTACGATAAACGTTGGAAGGACCTACTAAGCTAGCTTGATTACGTTATTGATGAACAGTTACTAATTCAATGGTTCCTTGTAGGATTATCGCAGAAATTACGTCGACACATCAGTCTGGAGATGTTCAAAACATATGAAGATGCGCTAACAAAAGATCTTCAGGTGGAGATGGACGAAGACATACCTGCTTACCCCACAGACCACAGATTAGAGGAACAGCTTGAGAACATGCAGAAGTCTTTGAAGGAACTAAGCCTCAAGAATCAGGAGATCTGGTGCACCAAATGCTCGACGGCCGGTCACTCGAAATATAACTGTCGACAAGAATATAGCCGACAAGATGTCTGCTTTGTACAAACCAAATCATTTTGTGACATTTTCCTAGAACACGGAGATCACTCTACAAAATATTGTCCGTTTAACATGAAGAACGGAAAGGCTTCCTGGTGCACCATCTGTGAGACCAAAAGTCATAACACTGCCGACTGTCAGTTAAACCTAAAGAACCAATAGAACTATCAGGCATTCTACCAAACGAATGCAGTAGCGCAAAACAATGAGCAAAGCAATCCAGCAAACAATCAGAATGGACAAAGATACGACGACCGACGATATGAGCGTCGGTATGAAAATCGACGTCAGGGTTATGGAGGAAGAGGTCGATTCCCTGGGAATCGCGACATACGATCACGTCGACCCACCCAGTGCTTCACATGCTACAAAGAAGGTCACCGATATGCAGACTGTCCATACAAGGACATAACTGATATTAAATTCTGTACACATTGTGGAGTAGGCAATCACTCGCTGGAGGATTGTCCTACTATGTTAGAGAAAATCAATACGAAGAAAAATGTTAATGTCTTGTCTTGTGTACAAAAACATGATGTAATAACTACTAAAAATTTACATATTGTCACTCGACAAGGCACAAAAACAGGGCCTGATAACCCTCAAATTAGTAAGATTAAAGACACAAATGGTTATCCTGATCCTATGAAGGAAAAACAAACATATCAAGAAGCCACCCACATATTTCACGACATTGCACGACAAGAAGACAGCATTAACAGTCGACCTAACACAATACAGCAATTAATCCACCTCACTTAAACAGACAAATCTGTAGCTTAGTTCATTGACTTACTGCATGAAATAAAAGGTACCAACCTTGGAAAACAAACTAAGAACATCTGCAGCTTGAACCAAAAAGACAAAAACGATGTCAACCCACTTGTCGACCTGGAAATCGAAGGTTACCACATCCGACAAGTAGTGCTCAACTTCGGGTCTCAAGTAAATATCATGACCCGGGATACATGGGAAAAGATGGGCAGACCTCGACTCTACAAGTCAGGCATTTACCTAAAACTCATCGACTAAGGCCTCATTGAACCCATTGGGGTTTGGAAAAATGTCGACACGACCATCAAATGAATCTCGACCAAGGTTGATTTTGAAATTATTGACCCAAAAGAAGGATCTAGCTCCTTCCCAGCACTAGTCGGTCAACCTTGGGGAAGAAATATGAAAGCATCCATATCCTTAGACAAGGAACAAATCAAGTTAAAAGGAAATGGTCACAAAGTCATTGTACCCATTCATCCATCCCAAGGAGAGCCTTAGACGGAACCTATTGATGAGGAAGTCGATGTTAGACAACTTTACCAGATCCACAACAATGAGGACTATACAGAATCAAACATCCATGGGGAACTTCACTTAGGTAACCAAGACTCAATTGGTTATAACTCAGATGTTGAATTGTATGATTGGGAGATGGAAAATTATGAAACACAAGCAAGAGGGTGCTGGACTATACAAAAAGTACAGAAAAAACCCACCCGACAGTGCTTCATAGTATCCATTATCCCCAAAATCTTTGAAAAAAAAGTAAGAGAGCGCCCTACCTTACAACCCACCAACTTAAACACTCCACAACTACCCAGGTATAAGGAAAGGGAATCTCCAGTCATGCACATCGAACAAGTATCTAAAAATATTGGAGAACATGGTCGACTTCAAAGCTTAGTTGAAACGTTTACAGATCAAGCAGCTAGATGGTGGGACACCCATCAGACAAAAATACAGACCTGGACAACTGCTTCGACTTACTTTGTCAAACGATTTGGTGGAAAGAAGTTAACCCACCAAGCCCAGATCCCTATCTTTACCCAAGTTAAAAACACAGAAGAACATATCAAGACTTGTGAAAAGGAGTGGAGAAGACTTGGATATAAGGATGAGAGAGCCTGGCCACATTTGTTCCCTTCAACCCTAGCCGACTTACCCAATAAATGGTATAAGATGGAGGAAGCTAGAGGTGAAACATTCTTTTGGCATGAACTGAAGGAAAATTTTATCCAAGACTTCCACTTCATACCTCAAAATGAAAATTTGGTTGAGACAGCATAGCAAATCAAACAATTTCTCCAACCGACTAAAAAACGACCCTCCCTAAACCGTCGACATAACAAGGACTGTAACAACATCCAAACCGAGCCGAAACCCCAGTCGACCCGTTTACAATTAGAAAATGAACACACAGAAGGCAAGAGCTTCAGATGGAAATCCAACCATGCTGAAACAACTAAACCTATCCACTCAATCCTGAAAGTCACGACCACCGACAAACAAGACCTTGACAGAATGACTGCAGCCGACTTCCCTGCTACATTCTCACAGTTCAAAGAAGGAAGTCAGCCGATCAATGAGGCTAAAGCACCAGAGTGGCTAGATGCCAAAGTGAAAACTAAAGAGGTCGACATTTCCACTGACGACTGACCAAAAATAGAGAAAATTAGTGACTACTGGAACAAACAACAGACCACCAAAATAGTGAACTTACTTAAAGAATTCTAGGATGTCTTTGCCAGGGATTATAAAGACTTAAAAGGCTTAGTACAAGAAATGGGAGAAATGAAAATAGATACTAAAACTGATGTTCGACCTGTCAAGAAACGACCTTACAAACTTGCTCACAAGTATAAGGAAATAGTTAAAAAGGAAATCGACAATATGTTAGCAGCAGGGATCATTTACCCTATCGAGCAGTCGGAATGGGAAAGTCCCATGGTCGTACAGGCCAAGAAACATGACCCGACAAGGTTAAGAATCTGTGTCGACTTTAGGGAACTCAACAAAGTAACATTGACAGATCCATTTCCCACCCCTTATGTAGATGAAATCTTGAATGAAGTTGCAGGAAATGAATGCTACTCATTCACAGATGGATTCTCAGGCTATAACCAAGTACCCATAGCTAAAGAAGACTAGAAGAAGACAACATTTGTGTGTGAATTTGGTTCCTTTGCTTACAGAGTTATGCCTTTTGGGTTAAAGAATGCACCAGCAGTGTTTTCTTGAATTGTTGTCAAGACCTTCCAAGAATACATATATAATACCATGGCAGTATACTTCGACGACTGGACAATATACTCCACCTTAAAAGATCACTGCACATGGCTCCGACTTATGCTGGAGAGATGTCAACATATTCAACTCTCTCTAAATATTAAGAAATGTATCTTTATGACCCCCATAGGCATACTCTTAGGGCATGTTGTCTGTAGAGAAGGTATCAAGGTCGACTTTGCAAAGATTAAAATCATCGTTGACCTGAAACCACCAATAAACCCCAAACAAGTTAGGGTGTTACTTGGCCATACAGGCTATTATAGAAAATTCATAAGACACTATTTGGATATGACATATCCTCTGGAAGAACTAATCAAGGAAGATCAAGAGTTTAAGTGGACAGAGGAATGCCAAATCTCCTTCGACAAATTGAAAAGAAAACTAGTCGAAGCCCCCGTACTAAAATTTCCAAACTGGTCGACCAAATTTCATGTGCATATCGATGCATCCGGAATAGCAATCGGAGCAATACTCACTCAACCAGGGGATGATGGGATGGATTACCCTATAGTTTACAGCAGTTGAAAATTAAATAAGGCTGAAAGAAACTATTTGACCGTTGAAAGGGAGGCCTTAGGCATCGTCTTTTCCCTACAAAAGTACTGACATTACCTTCTATCCAATCCCTTCATATTCTATATCGACCATCAGGCCCTGAAGTACCTTGTCAATAAACCACTCCATCATGGAAGGATTTGTCGATGGCTACTTCTCTTTCAAGAATTCGAACTTGAAGTCGTTGTTCGACCAGGAAAGCTAAATGTCGGGCCCGACCACCTGTCTCGCATAGACACAGGAGAGGAACCGACAGGAGTCGACGACGACTTACCAGATGCACATTTATTTCGCATAGAAGCAGTGCCACAAGAACTAGAAGAAATTGCTCAATTCTTAGAAAACAGCCAGGCACCGAAAGGTATGAATACCAAGAAAAAACAAATCTTAGCTATGAAAGCTGCACCCTATAGCCTCATCAATGGATTTTTATACAGAATGGGACTCGACGACATCCTTAGAAGATGTGTACTCGACCATGAGCGAGACCAAATCATGCATGAAGCACACTATGGACCTGTAGGAGGACATTTCCAAGCAGACACAACTGCAAAGAAAATCCAACAGTCAAGATTATGGTGGCTGACACTCCACAAAGATTGCAAAAATTTTGTTAGTCGATGTGACAAATGTCAACAACTTGGTTGGCCTTTGCCGAGCACAGAGATTCCCTTGATCTCTGTCAACCCTAGTATCACATTCGAAATCTAGGCTATAGACTTCATAGGACCATTCCCTATCCCAGCCAAAAGGTCAGGTGCAAGATATATTATCACTCTAGTAGAATATGTCACTAAATGGGCAGAAGTTGAACCCGTCGATACATGTTCAAGTGAGGTAGCCGCTAGTTTTATCTACGAAAACATCATCACTAGGTTCGGATGCCCACTAACATTGATTAGCGACCAAGGGTCACACTTCATCAACAAAACTATCAAAAACTTGACCGACCAATTTCACATCAACCACTGACGAAGTACAGCTTATCACCCTCAGTCGAATGGCGCGATTGAAGCTTTCAATAAAACATTGAAAAAAGGGTTAACCAAAATATGAAATACCGACAAAGACGACTGGGACGAGAAAATCCCTGCAATCTTATGGGCGTATAGGACAGCTTATAAATGGTCGACCGACCAAACCCCCTTTCGACTAGTCTACGGACAAGAAGCAGTCGTCCCCCTACATTTTCGACAGCAGACACCTATTATCGCACAACTGCTACATGTCGATGTCGAACATGCAAGAAAGGATTGACTATTTCAACTCAGCAAACTGGAAGAACACAGACTCATGGCTATACAACACCAAGAAATTTACAAGCAACAACAGAAAGCATGGCATGACCGTAACATCAAAAACAAAAACCTGTTGGTTGGTGACCTTGCCTTACTTTATAATAGTCGAGTCAAAGGAAAACCCAAGAAACTCCACACATAATGGATGGGACCTTACGTGGTCAAATAAATACATCCCAATGGATCAGTCCGACTAAGGACGCTACAGGGACTAGTATTTCACAAGCTTGTTAACGGAGCCTGAATCAAACGTTAAAAAAAAAAACAAAAAAAAAATCATATAACGACCTTAACTGGCAACCAAAACTCATAAAAAGCTAAAAATTCCAAAAACAAAGTAATACACTAGACACAACAAAACATGAAAAGAACTCACTACTTCGACAACCGACATCATCATCTTCAACCATCTTCATTGACCAGTCCGATCGACCATTCTCAGCACCGACACCGGCCGACGACCTCGAAAGTCCCATCGCGCATTTATGACCTCGAGCACTGAAGGCAAGCCACCATTACTCCTCGCTCACGTATTGTAGCTCGAACGTCAAGTCCACCATTAATACATCCATTACACCACGCAACCACACCATCACCTATAAATACTTGACTGTCGAAGGTTCATTCACCACACCCTTTACATACAGAGCAGTCGCAAACTCAGTCGACCAAAAGCCAAGAACCCTGTAATAACCCTGACCAAACCGACACCATGGCCCCCAAACTAACCCGAGCATCAACCAAAGCCAAAGATCTCCAGGCTGCGGACACACCCTTGGTCCGCAGGTTGAAAAACATCAAGAACGCCAAAGTACAGGAGGGCTAATGGCAGAAACTCTGGACCGAGATCCAAGAGTGGGCCTTCGTCGACAAGAAAATGACCCAAGCCGCTGAAAAAGTCCGACGGAGCACCATCTTTAACTATCCCAATGCACCCCTAATGGCTAGCTTTGGTGGGACAAAGGAAGTGGCCGTAAAATTCATTATCAGTCGATACCACAACGGTCGGTTCTACTTCGACGAACCGATCGACATTATCGGGGATGTCATCTCAAAACTCACTGGCCTATCTAACCAAGGAAACCCTGTACCAATTGGAATTAAGGAAGGGTTGGTCCAAGAACTCATAGGATCACCATCCGGGAAAAATTCCAAAGGGTTGATGATCGGGCAGATTGCAACTCGAACGCCATAGATTGTGGCTAAAATCATCACCATCACACTTACCTTAGTAGGTCAAAGTAGCGACCTCAAATTGGAAATGCTGGAGGTCGTTGACACAATTGCAACCGACGGTCGAATCTACAGATGGGGAGATTATGTCGCTGACATGCTTAAAACCGTCTATGAACGATGCCAAGAGACGGGAGGAATCATCAAGTTCCCCTCCCTCATCCTATGGATCGTTATGTATCACATATGTCCAGAAGGAAGTCTAGTCTTTCAAGAACCGACAAAATTCGACATGAATAGGTTTAAACCCTTCTCACAGAAAGGAACCCCGCATGAGCTGCAGCAAGGGAAAGTGTTTCTGGAAAATTGGTTCCAACAGTTGAAAATTCACACAACTAGATGGAGGGTGCCCCAAAACATCCGATGAAATCTATCGGCGAACTCCCACATACAGTTGGAGATCGACCATACAGTGGTCTGGTATATGCAGGGTGAGGACCCCAAGGCCAACGCCCTCGACTACTACCCGTCTGTCGACCAAATCTTCCAGGAATTGACTCGACAGGCGAAGACAAGAGTACCAATACCCATGGTAGCAAAACAGGTCAACTTCTCAATCGTGGAGCCACTCACCAACCAGGAGAAAGAGGAAGACTACGAGCTCAACCTCTACATAAGTACATTTGTGTCGGAGGACACCTCGGTCGAGCCCACTGGTCGGATACACATAACTATCAAACCTCCGACCGAACAGAGAGCCGAGCCACAACCGATGGAACCACAACCACATCAGCAAATAACTCCTCTGACTCCAGCCAGTGTAGCCCCAACTCAAGAACCAACGGCCGAAGTCGAGCCCAACAACCCTGAGTATGCTTTGTCAAAAGGCATCATTACGAAACTGGCCACTGAGATAGCTACCACCAAAAAGAAAATCAAGGCCCAAAAAGTGCAACAAGGCAAAAGTAAGGGCAAGCTCATCATTGCTGAGTCGTCTGATGATGAGGAAGAACTAGTAGCTATGGCACTTGACATTATAGAGGATGCCGCCGCAAACAAAGTACCAGTTGAAACCCAGTTTCAACGGTTTCTTGAAGCAGGAGCACCTAAAGGTCAACCAAATAAGGCCAAAACAATGATGATGCTTGAAGACGTCATCGACCTTGTGTCGACCCCTCCACCTCCATCACCGACACTAGTAGTTGAGGAGCAAGCACCAGCACAACAGTGGGTCAGCCCCCTAGACTTATACAAAAGAGCCATACCAGAGACAATGAAAGCCAAGTTCGACAAGGACACTGGGCTCAAAGCTTTCTTTGAAACGCTGCCTGAGCTATTCCACTCGACTTAGAATATTCACACAAAGGCTCCTCTCTACACAGGAAGTAGGCTCTTTGCACACCTCACGTCGACCTTCACTCGAACCGACCAAGAAGGAGATGTGATTGGCCATGTGAAGTCTACCATTGAACACATCGACCCCGAAACCCAGGACGACCTCCTCACCATGACACCGCCAGAAGCAAATATACTGTTCGACGTAAGTTTACACCCCACTTCTGCCAAACCCATTACCCCTGACCATTCCCCCACTCCATCACCACCGTCGTCGTCATCCCCACCACCCCCACCACCACCTGATCCACAACCAGAATTATCTCAACCAACTACATCCTCACAGCTGGAAGCAACCATACCACCTCCCCAGCCAGAAAAACCATCCACTTCCAACCCACAAACCCAAGGCCCCCCCTCAACTGTTGCAGGTACCTAGGAGACAGAGGCAAAAAAGCACAAGAAGAGGAAGGATCATCATACAAAAAATTCCAACCTTCAGATTAGCTTACGAGATGCAAGCTCCCTGACTGACACAGAGGTCAGCCAACTCCTCAGAACCCTGGACAAAGAAGCAAAGACAAGGGTTGACAAAAGAACAACAGAACTCATAAACAAAGATACAGAACAGGTCGAGTTTCTCGGCAGGTGCAGGACTCTAGCTCAATCTATCATCCAAGGCCCTATCGACGTCAACACAGATAGACCACTGGAAAGAGCATATCAGCTCTTCGAGAGCATGGTGTCGACCATCCATGCCCATCTCTAGGAAACTAAGGAAGAATAGAAGGAAGAGACTGCCCGACTACTACTGGCACAGCACACTGCTTTCTCAAAGGCATACAAAGTGCTACAAGACCATATGGAGGAATCTGTCGTCACTAAAGAAGTTTTGTGAGACTGGCCTACTCACTATGGGCGGGTCTACCAACAGACACAACAAACTCATCAAGGCATTCAAGCTTTAGAGAGCAGGAAGATGACAGAGGCAGCACTTAGGCAGACCATAGAAGAACAGATAGTGCTGGAAACCAACAAACTGCAGAAGCTGGAATGGGAAGCACATCAATGGGTGCAACAAGATCTTCCCAATCTAGAGAAAGTCGACATCATCTACCCACAGATGAAAAGACTCATCGACACAGTAGAAGAGCGGAACCAGTTCCTGGGCCCCAACCTGGAGAAAATCGTGGAAATCCCCCTCTCGGAGAAGATGTCGGTCCTGTCAAGATTAACTACATTAACTATCGACATCAAAAAATCCTTGCAGAGCTGGATGGATTTTTAGCATCATCTTGCCATCACAGCTCCAGCCATTGTCGATATCTGCATCTAGAAAAGACCAACCATCCATCTGCACAGTCCACCACAATAGTACTTTCAAGGGCACGACATACCTATTTTGTACCTCCCTATTTCTTCGGGACGAACAACCGTTTTGTCCGTGGGGGAGATGTAGAAGGAGCAAGTCGATAAGTAGACTTAAACGAAGACCGACTTAGTCGATTAGCCGACTAAGTCGATGAGCTGACTAAGTCGATGGGCCGACTTAGTCGATCAGCCGACTAAGTCGATCGACCGACTAAACTAGAAGATTAGGTCGGCTAACTAAAAGTTGTGTCAGTTCACCGAACCGACAGGTAGTTATTTTTGTAACTATTCGTAAATTGTATATATTAGGTTGTTGATCCAAACGAGAACTCAGTTCAGTTCTCTGCCTTGTATGAACTCATTGCAATAATATAATCTGTTATCCTATCTGTTCATATCTCTTGTATCTGTTTTATATTTATGTTTTAGTATGTATTATTGGTAACCTTATGTGATCTGTGAGATTACAACATGGCTCCTGACACAGCTACATATTTGGAAACAGTAGGAAATAGTTATTTCATAAACCAGTCTACTAAGAATTTGTTGCAGCTACAACGTTTTCCCAAATTTCTAAAAAAATTTGACCCTCCTTTTAATTTTATCTTACCTGGATTTGCTTTTGATTGATGGACTCCGTTGTTTTCTACTACAAATTTGGATCCTGTAAGGTAGATTGTT
This sequence comes from Pseudotsuga menziesii, assembly GCA_001517045.1. Lineage (NCBI taxonomy): Eukaryota > Viridiplantae > Streptophyta > Pinopsida > Pinales > Pinaceae > Pseudotsuga > Pseudotsuga menziesii. Next base: position 24,831 of record LPNX010672709.1, on the reverse strand, counting down.
GATCATTTTTGAGAAGCTGAACGAATATTTTTGTCTGCTAATGATGTTGATTCAAACTTGAAGTTTTGTTTTTTCACCATCGGAAGTTTATTGGACTGTGAATTGGGGCTGTAGTCATTTACGTAGCCGTCGTTTCCAAAGCCTACTTATGAACATTTCGATGGACAGTTATGATGTTCACCAGTGCGCTTTATTGCATTTATTTCTTTGGACTATCGATGTTTTTATTTTATCGTGGCCAGAGCATCGGTCTTCTATATCTACGTTGTTTCGGAAGACAGATAAAGAATGGGCCGATGGATAGTTGTTTCTTTCGCTGATCACGCGGTTTTATTGTTTCAACTATTTGCTTTGCGATGATTTTTTCAGAATGTTTTGACTTTGATCAGAGGCCATAGTCTATGTGTGCTTCATCATTGCGGCTCCGAAGGGGACTAACCATCCACCATATAGCTATTTCGATCGCTGATGTTTTTGGTTGTTGTGGAGTTTGTAGTCTATTTGAATCTCGCCGTTGCGGCTCTGGAGCGGACTAACTATCCACCATATAGCTTTTCCTTTCGCTGATGGTTTGATTGATTTTCGTCGATGTTTCATTAAATTTTTGTCGATGGTTTGTTCTATTTTTCTCCGATGTTTACTGGTCTGCAGAACTTTGGTCCGTGTAACTTCCGCCATTGTGGATTTTTAGTGAACTAGTCATCCGATGCTATAGTGATTTCAAGGTCTGATGCTGCAAGGTTAGTGTTTCATTTCATCGTTTTTTATTATACCACGGAACTCCTACTTTGTCCATCACCCACTGTTGCGGCTCCCTATTGAATTAACCGCCTGATGCCTTCGCATTTGCGTTGTAATAGATTTAGCTATTGCGAATATGGAAGAGGTAAATGTTTATACATTTTTTCTTCAATATTTGGATACTGATTAAAAGCTCAAATAGCCTAAATGCATTTTGGTTTATGACAGGGAAACTTCTTCAAAGGCGACATGTCTAAGAGACAGAAAAAGAAGGCCCCTATTGCTGAAGGAGAACCTGAGGTGGAAATCCTTACCAAGGTAGAATATATCTATGAACACACTAGAGCTACCACCGGGGTAGAGCCTGATTATAAGTGGAGTGAAATATATCAGATGATTTCAAATCAAAATGTGCCCGATGCTGGATTTGAAGAATTGGCCATATATGCCAACATAGAGAAGTCAACTCTTATGAAGATAGCCATTAGACCTAAGTTGTTCCCATGCTCAGAGGTGATCAGTTGGATTCTACCTAAGGCCGATGTGACCACTATTATTTTAGCCAATACTGCCAAACAGGGATATGCCGCCTACAGTCCTAGTTATGTCTCATTGGCATATCACCTACCCCTAGCCCAGGTTTACCTAACTGAAGATTGGTTGAAAGAAATAAACTTGGACCTGTTTGAAACAGTGAAGAGGATGATGATACCTGGGAGGAACTTTCGAACCATGCCATCAGGAGAGTATGATACAGCTACTCTCAGGACACCTTATAGGTTTATAGCATTGATGTGGAATAGAGTGTTTGGGACAGCTCATGGTAAGAGCTTCAAGTTGGGATGGATCCCTATTATTTTCTATGTGGCCACCCAGGGGACTGTATTCAATTGGGCAAACATTGTGTCCAATAGCCTCTCAGCTTGCATTTCTTCGGCTCTGGGAGGGGTGTCCCAGAAGAAGTCTAATTTTTATATGATTTCCATCTTAGTGGACTGTATACTATGCACCCAATAATTTCCAGCCTTAAGATGCATTTGGGACAGGGACAGAACCCCTATGTACACTGCATATAAAAAATTTTGGGCACACAAGTATTACAGCCACTATAGAGAGATATGTAAACATTTTATTATGCCTTTACACAATTTGATCTTCCTAATAGAATGCAATTGTATGTCTGAGGAGGCATTTAAATTCATCGAGGAACATGCAAATTATTATTTGACTGGCGAAGGGTTGTACATCAGGATGTATGGTTTATCCAGGGCACCTTCTTTGCTCCCCAAGTATGCCACTGATTATGTGGTGCATAAAGAAGCAGTCAGGCAAGTTTACCTAGATGGTGTAGGAAGCTTCTGGTTTGAAAACAAGAAGGCATCCTATCCTACCATACCTTTCAAGATGGGAAGCTACAAATTTACAAATATTAAAAGGGATGCTGAATTTGTACAGGAATTGGAGTAGTTTCATTTTGGAGAGATGAGCTTCCATAGAAATGAATCACAAAATAAAGTTGTAGAACATTGCAAAGAGGAAAATGTTCACTTTGAATATACAAAATTTTGGGACAAAGATGAATAAATATTCAGGAATGCAAGGAATATGACTGCATTGAAGAGAAGATTTAAACAGAAGATCACCATTAAGGGCGGTAAGGGCAAAACTGCGCAGAAGAAAGCTGAAGAGGAGGAGGCCAAGAAAACAGAAGAGGATGCTAGGAGACTAGCACAGGAGGATGATAGTTGGCTTAAGAATGAAGAAGAAGAAAGAAAGAAAGATGCAGAGGAAGCATCAAAGAATGCAAAGGAAACAGCAAAGAATGCAGAGGAAGCTGCAAAGAAGATAGAAGAAGAAAGAAAGAAGAAAGAAGATGAAGAGATGAAGAAGAAACAAAAACAAGCTGAAAGTCTAAGGCTGGAAGGATCTACAATAGACCAGCAAACTACTGACCCAACAGACATTCAAGAAGTACAGGACTAGACAAATCAAGGGCAGGGACAAGATGATCCTGATGCTCAGGATCCTGCTGCAACTTCTGGCAGGACTGAAGAACAAGTGGTTTTTTTTTAATTGAATCCGATACCTTTTGTGCAGGAAAAAGGAGAAGTCCCATATTTTAGCACCATTTTTTATGACAAAGAGAAAAAGAGGATTGTCAAAAGGACTGAGAGAAAAATCCAAACAGGGGAACAACCAGGCATGATGGTCACTGATAAAACTTTATTGCATGGGATGGATGCAGATATGAGGTTAACGGCAAGAGCTAGAGTGGTGTTGACACAAGCCACTGAAGATAATGTAAATAGACTGATGACAGATCTGGAGTAGTCAAAAAGCAATGCAGATCGGTTGAAGGAAACTTTGAAGAAGGAGAGAAATGAAGGTTATAAACTGAAGAGGAAATTTCAAGACATGCAAAATGAAGAGAAGACTTCAAAAGCAGAACTTCAGACTCTTCAAGCAAACAAGATGACTTTGGAAGTTTCCATGGAAAGGATAGGTAAGGATGCTCAGAATAACCTAGCAGAATTGCAGAGGTTACAGTAAGAATATCAGGTGCTAAAGACGGAAAAGGGTGAACTCAAAGCATCATATGAAACTCTTAGTGCAGAAAAGGGCCCACTGCAGAGTAGAGTAGTGGAGTTGGAGGCACATAGGGCTACTATGGAAGAAAAAGAAAAGCAATTCCAAGTGCAGGTAGCAGATTTTGAAGGACAGATTGCTTCATTGGCTACATCATTGAAGGATGCTAATGAACAACAAACTAATATCCAACCTCTAAAGGAGCATGTCCTAGCCCAAAGAAGAAGAATGCACCAGCTGCAAGTGTCTATTGAAGAGGAAAGATGTATAGTCTTGCAGATAGATAACATATTGGAGGAAATTTTGGAGACTACCTCATATTTTCTAGATAGGTCTCAAGACATTTTGGAAGTCCTGACTGGAACGATAGGGACCAATGAAGAAGTTCCTGCAGATTTACCAGCTAAAGATCAATGCAGCTTAAAGCAAGAACACGACTTGTTAGAATTTGCAATAAACATAGCAGAGGAGTTCAAGAAAGCTGCGAGGAAAACAAGAGGAGCTTGTACTGAATATTGCAGAAGGGTGTCGGTCACCTACAACAGATTTCAAGTTGCTGCAGAACAAAGAGTAGAGGCATTACAAAAGCATGAGCTGCTCACAGAAATGCTACAGAGAAGGTATTAGGAGGATGAGCAGAAGATACAACAAGTCAAGGACTTGGATGAACATATCCTGAAAGATGTCATATCTAATGCAGCGGTCAGCATCCATTTGCTTGAGGATAAACTATGTTTAAGCCCAGCCAGAATCGAAGTAGTTAAAAATTAGGCTACTAAATATGAGATCAAGATTCATTTTCTTGAACCTTCAGAATTTGAGAGCATAGCAGCAGAAGCCCAAGCATGGAAAAAGTTCTTAAATGATCAATCAGGGCCCTCTACTTAGAAGTGTTTTATTAGTTTTGTTTTAAATGTAATATATTGTAAAATGTATGAGCACTCATTATAGGATAAATTTTGGGAGTTGAAACGTTGGGGAAGCCCAAAAGTTTTTCTTTTTGTATAAGTATAGGATATTTTGATAAGGGAAGGGACTTTTTCCCAGTTAGACTTGTGAGAACATGTTGTAAGAAGAACTATTTCCTTTTGCAATAGATAATTACAATTTTTCCTGTTGGAGAAATCTTTGGTGGAATGTTCAAATGTTGTGCAATGGATGTTGTTGAAGGGGAACTATTTTGTTTTCAGCTTTTTATCCATTAACTGTGAGATCATTCTAACTTTTTGTTAAATTTTCATATGCTTAGCTAAGACATCAGTATTTCATTTCATTTTTCATAACAAAAGCATATAACCAGGATCATTGAAATATAGGCAAGCACAACCATACAAAAGGAACACAAATATTTATCCTGGGAAAACCCTAAAGGGAAAAACCCAGCAAAAGATTCCTCAATATAGATGCCCCAAAAAGATAAAAGATAAAACCAGCAAGGAGATCAAAGCCTGATCCTCCTCCTTTTCCAGCTACTTCTCTTCTCCACTAATGCGCTACACAAGTGAGAGTGTGTGTCCTAAATGAGGAGCACTACACCTCTATTTATATTCATTCGTTCACTTAAGTTAACTCATCTGTCATGTAGGCTTGACTCAATCATGTAGGCTCGATTTACACATGTAGGCTCAAGTAATCACACTGGGGTGCTAATGACCCACCTTTACAATTAGAGGGGACTACCTCATGACTCTTATTAGTTCTTCCAATTAGGAGCATCGGGGTACAAAGTAATACAAGTGGTTCTCCCGGTAGGACCATCGGGGACCACAAATAAATACATATAGAATATTCTTCGAAGTTACAATATTTCAACACTCCCCCTTAACGAGAAGGGCATTCTATAACAACATCAACAACAACAATAATAGGAGAGAGATAGAGGACATCATCAACATCATCAGGGTGATACATCTATAAATCATTGGAAGCTTTTCAACATCATGTATTCTTCATCTTCAATATTTAGTCTTCAGCATCATCAGTGCTTTGACCGCTTCGATCAGCAACATCTTCAGCATCTTGACTCTTCAATCAGCAGCAACATCTTCAGCACTTTGACCTTTCGATCAGCAACATCTTCAGCACTTTGACATTTTGATCAGCAACATCATTTTCAGCACTTTGACCTTTCGATTAGCAATATCATCTTCAACACTTTGACCTTTCGATCAGCAACATCTTCTTCAGCACTTTGGCCTTTCTATTAGCAACAACATCATCATCATACTTTGATCTTTTGATCAGAAACATCATCATGAAAACATCATCAAAACATCAACATCATCATCATCACACTCTGATCTTTCAAACAAAATCATCATTATCATCAGCCTCTAATCTTTCGATCAGAAACATCATCAACCGAACATCGTCATACTCTAACATCAACTCATCATCATATTCTGATCTTTCGATCAGTACGTCATCATCATCATACTTTAATAATACGACATCATCATCATCACATTCTGATCTTTCGATCAGAAACATCATCATCATCATCACATTCTGATCTTTCGATCAGAAAACATCATCATCATCAGCAACATCATAATCATAAGCAACTTCTGATCTTCCGATCAGAAAACATCATCATCATCATATTCTGATCTTTCGATCAGAGAACATCATCATCAGCAACTTCTGATCTTTTGATCAGAGAAACATCATCATCATCATATTCTGATCTTTCAATTAGAGAACATCATCAGCAGCAGCAACAGCATCATCGTCATATTCTAATATTTCAATCAGTACGTCATCATCATCATCAACATCATCAAAACATCAACATGATCCTTCCTTTCGGAATTATGGGATTTGGGTCTTTAAGGAGTTACCAATGATCCTTCCTTTCGAAATTACAAGATTTAGGTATTTACAAAGTTACTAACGATCCTTCCTTTCGGAATTATGGGATTTAGGTCTTTATGGAGTTACTAACTATCCTTCCTTTTGAAATTATGGGATCAACACATTTGTGGAACTCAGACAATCCTTCCTATTGGAATTACGGGATCAACACATCTGTGGAACTCATACAATCCTTCCTATTGCAATTACGGGATCAATTCAATGATCCTTCCTTTTGGAATTATGGGATTTAGGTCTTTACGGAGTTACTAATGATCCTTCCTTTCGGAATTACGGGATCAACACATATGTGGAACTTAGACAATCCTTCCTCTAGGAATTATGGGATCAACACACATTCTCGAGTACCGAAGTCACAGGATCCGTTCTGAACCGAAGTTCAAGGATGATACAATCCTACCACATTCACAGGGACCAAGATCTCCGGATACATTTTGAACCGAGGTCCAGGGATGATGCAATCCACCACTTTCATAGGGGGCGAGACCTCCGGATACATTTTGAACCGAGGTTCAGGGATGATGCAATCCCACTTTCACGAGGGCCGAGACCTCCGGATACATTTTGAACCAAAGTTCAGGGATGATGCAATCCTACCACATTCACGGGGGCTGAGACCTCCGGATACATTTTGAACCAAAGTTCAGGGATGATGCAATCCCACCACATTCACGGGGGCCGAGACCTCCGGATACATTTTGAACCGAAGTTCAGGGATGATGCAATCCCACCACATTCAAGAAGACCAAATTCACCGGATCTATTTTGGACAGATGTCCCAGGATGATACAATCTCTCTTCATTCTCAAGGACCGAGGTCACCAGATCACTTTTGGACAGATGTCTCGAGATGATACAATCCCTCTTCATTCTCGAGGACCAAGGTCTCTGAATCACTTTAGGGCAAGTGCCCAGGGATGATACAATCCCACTACAACATCACTACTCCCCCTTTTGAGGAAGGTATTTTTGAGCAACACCAAGCTTGTCTCGAAAGTGTTCGAACTTTACCCGAGACAGAGGCTTCATCAGTACATCATCATTCAAACCATCATCATCTACATCCCCAGTATGTGAATACTGAACTATCACCATATGTATCTCTAGTATGTGAATACTAAAAGAATCATCATCTATATCTTCAGTATAGAAATACGGAATCATCATCATCTGCATATACAGTACGTAAATACTAAAACATCATATATATATTTAGTATGGGAATACTAAAACATAATCATCTACATCGTATCTCGTATGTAGAAATACTGAATTTTTATGTGTTACAATCGGAACACAGGGTTCTCTATCATCACAAATCTGGTTATCACATAGAATCATTGTAGTATCCATCTTTAGGTCAAAGAGACCTAATATTAGCTTCCGAAGCCATATGACTTCACAACTTAGCAAAGCAATCTGCTATGTATTTTGCTTCAGCCGTGCTACAAGAAACACTGGACTGTTTCCTTCTAAACCATGAACTCATAGCAGACCCCAAACAAAAGCATCTACCTAATGTGCTTTTCCTATCTGAGATACTTCCAGCCCAATCTGCATCTGTGCAGCCATACAATCTATACTCATGGATACCATCATAGTATAGACCAAATTCTATAGTCCCTTTCAGATATCTCATCACATGTTTTGCGGTTAATAGGTGAACCCGTCTTGGTTGAACAAGATATTGAATTAAGGTGTTCACAGCAAAACAAATGTCTGGTCTGGAATTTGTTCAGTACACTAATGACCCAATGATCTGTATGTAATGAGTCACATCCACTAACTCTGATGAGTCATCAGCTAACAGCTTTAGGTTGGAGTCCATGGGTGTGGCCATGGATTTGTATTCCAACATATTGAATCTCTTCAATATCTCTACCGCATACTTTCCTTGGTTGAGAAATATTTCTTCTGAACTTTTTCATATTTCTAGACCTAGTAAATAGTGCATTAACCCAAGGTCTTTCATCTCAAATTCTTCTGCTAGTTTCTTCTTGCTTTCCATGATCTGTTTCTCCTTCCCTGTCAAGAATAATTCATCCACATATAATAACAGGATGACAAGTTCATCTTCTACAACCTTGAGATAAAGGTTAGGATCAAATTTACTCTTGGTAAACCCCATAATTGACAGGAAACTATCTATCCTTCCATACCAAGCTCTGGGAGCTTGCTTCATGCCATAGAGGGCCTTCTTCAACTTACATATATGAGTCCATCTGTCTTCAACTTCAAATCCTTTCGATGTAAAACTCTTCCCCAATCATCCATTAAGGAAGGATTGTCTTTACTTCATCATGGAAGTAACTACCATCATAGTTCTTAAGGAAGTGTACCTTGCTTCCTGGAGTAAGTGTCTCTTCAGAATTAATTCCCTCTTTCTTATAGAAACCTCTAGCCACAAGTATTTCCTTACTTCTATCAGCGACATATTTTATCTTGCAAATCCATTTGTAAGATACCACATTCTTGTTTTCTGGTTTGAGTACTATATCCCAAACATCATTCTAGTATTCTTTTATCCTAACATCTTCCATGAGTTCATCTTGTCAGATCATCAACATATCCTAGTCTTCTACATTCAACTTTAAAGGTTGGAACCCAAAAGTCTCGATCCATCAGGAAGTTGTCCATCATGTCGTACCGTGTCGAACTCAGATATCTTCTATAGTCACTCCCCCTGAAGTGGAGTATTATCTTCCTTCTTCATTCTGTACAAGTGGTTCTATGCTTGATATATACTGGTCAATAGAGTATGTCATGTCATAGTCTATTCTTTCTGAGGAAAATCATGAATCTTGATTTGTACACTTGTTCTTGTATATCCATATGGAGGATACTACATACTTTCCTTTATGTCTCAAAATCATATCGTATACATCATTCCCCATGATCAACTGTTATTCTTTGATCATAGCTTCTTTCATAGCATTCTTTTCTTCATCTTGAGTTATCTCTCATACCCATGGTAGTCTTCATCCTTCTAAGTGGATCTACCGCTCTTTGAAGCTCTTTCTTCCATCATGGTGTCTCTGAACCTGGGAGCTTCAGATTCATGTTTAATGAATTGTCATCACTTGTTCTTTGGAACAAGTCGCATCCTTCTTTTCTTGTAGGAGGTTGTACAGGACCTTTCCTACAATTCAAATGCACCAGTTGCATGGTTAGAACTATTTCATAAATCATATGCATAACGACAAATTCTTATGCATCATGCAACTGTTTAGCCAATACAACATTCATCCATATCTCATGGAAACTTTCTAGACTAATCCAATATTTCAGCAAAGAGGTTTGATAAGTAGCAATGGAGAGTTGTATAGCACCATGAGCTACTTACCCATCACATGCATATTAGTAGTATACAGTCATTAATGCAAACAATATATCATGCATAACACATCAACTGAATATAATCAAATGTAAAACAGTATCATGAAATGACAATTGAATACTTATCTTTTATTTTTTTCGTGGGTAGACTCCATCTTGATCATTCTTCTTTATCATCATTTCTTATCCAAATGTTAAGATCGATAAGAGGTTCGTCAAGAATTGAGTGCTTCATATTCCTGTTCGCTTGAGGGATCTTCTTTGAATGGTGATAGCTTGATATTCAATTTGCTCCCATCTTTCTTCTTCTCTTCTTATGAGACAATCTTCTTCTTCTTCCCAAAGTCAAATGAAAGTAATCACTTTCTTCTAGCACACATTCCTCGCATGAATGAATCCCATGATCATGGGAGGCCATTCAACGTGGCTATCACCACTTCTGCATTCTCTGCTTCTTCACATTCTTCAACTGTTTTTTCAAATCCATCTTCTGAATTATGTTCTTATCTTCAAATAGCTTGATCAAGAAATCAAGCATCTTCAGTGTCTTTAGGGAAGACACTTGTGGTACAAGTTGATCCGTGATTGAATCAACAGTGGTCTTCTTAGCCTTGACAAGTTCTTCTTGTGTAAGGCTTCGAGGGTCATCTCCCTCTAGAACTGGAACCTCTCTGCTCATGTAGGTGTCCAATTCATTTTCTTCAGAGAGATAAAATACTTTCATGCTTGGAAGTTTTCAACTTCACCTAGATTATCATCAAGCTGATGTGATAGATCACTTTGAAATGAGAACCTCAAAGGCAAATAGCAAAAGATTAGATCTTACCGATTGGAGGTGTTCGTCCTGCTTTCGGAGCTGGCTGATATAGGGTTTGAAACCCTAATTTTCAAAACTTGGAATCTTTCAGATCAGATTGGATAGAAATATATATCTATTCAAATGGAGCTGTCCAATGTACTCCTTTTCTGAAAACAGTGGAGGGAAGCTCCTGGAACAGGAAGCCCTAGTTTTCAAATTTCTTCTACAGAAATGCGTGTTACTGTTTCTGTGATATCTTTGAAATTAGTGTTCTTTTGTGTCTGAAATTTCTCAATGAGATAAAATCGCATGGCCCTGATCCAAAACCATAGGTTTCATCAGAGTTGGTTTCACCAATTTGGATTTATGATCATTTTCCCAAGGTGACCTGTTACAGGACTGTTCAGAACAGTGAAGTTGTACGGCATGACACATGTCACTGGTCCATAGTCAGGTTCTGAAATTCATACCACAGAAATTATAGTTTTTTCTCTTTCTGGAACATCTTCAGGAATTCCATTTGGACCTCTGTATCCCAATCTATAGCAATTTTCCCTAGGTGTCCTGATTAGGGATGAATTCTGGAAGAGGTTGGAACCCTAACTTGGAGGGATCATATCTCCTAGAATATATCGAAGATGAGGCTGAATTTTTGATACAGTGTTCATTAGGTGTTTATATTCGGTCCTTGAAATTTTCAGCTCTTGAACCTTTGCCAATACTGGGATATAGTGAATATACCAAAACTTAGCATTTTTAGTATTTAGGGTTTTTCTAGCTCCGGGTCAAACTAGGGTTTGACTTTCCCGGAGTTTCACCCAACCAAAAATCTTGATCCAGGTCTCTAAAATTAGATTTTGATGAGGAGAGAAATCCTATGCTTGGCTCATTCAAAAATTCTTCTTCTGCAAGAAGCCCTAATTTCCCACACGAAAAACTGAAAATGCTCGGAATCGAATTCTGCTTCAACAAAAAGATGCGCCCTTCAATGGAGAGTCAGCCTAGCCTTCTTTTGCTGATCGATTATGGAGAGAGAACCAAAGAGTAAGAAGCCCTAGATTCTGTAGCTACACAATGTCTTCTTTTCAGGGTGGCTCTGATACCATGTTAAATTTTCATATGCTTAGCTAAGACATCAGTATTGCATTTCATTTTTCATAACAAAAACATATAAACAGGATCACTGAAAGATAGGCAAGCACAACCATACAAAAGGAACACAAAGATTTATCTTGGGAAAACCCTAAAGGGAAAAACCCAGCAAAATATTCCTCAATATAGATGCCCCAAAAGGATAAAAGATAAAACCAGCAAGGAGATCAAAGCCTGATCCTCCTCCTTCTCCAGCTACTTCTCTTCTCCACTAATGCACTACACAAGTGAGAGTGTATGTCCTAAATGAGGAGCACTAAACCTCTATTTATATTCATCTGTTCACTTAATTTAACTCATCTATCATGTACGCTCAATTCAATCATGTAGGCTCGAGTTACACATGTAGGCTCAAGTAACCACACTGGGGTGCTAATGACCCACCTTTACAATTAGAGGGGACTGCCTCATGACTCTTATTAGTTCTTCCGATTAGGAGCATCGGGGTACAAAGTAATACAAGTGGTTCTCCCGGTAGGACCATCGGGGACCACAAAGAAATACATATAGAACATTCTTCGAAGTTACAATATTTCAACACTTTTTGAACCTATGTTCTTGTATGAATGCTCTCTAGTTTATTTTATGGAATTTCCACTATGAGTAATGAATGTTTTTCATAAACAATGAGCTATCTTGTTGTTCATCTATCTATTCATGTTTATGTGTTTTTAAATAAATAACAGCTACCTGTGATTTTTCTTAATGCATGAACAGTAATACATTACTCATTAAATGATAATATCGCTCCCTAGGGATAGTGTAGTTAAGTCAGTTTTACTTTTCTTGCTATGTGTGAATTAGATGCGATAGAGTTTAAGATGAGAGGTAAGAACCTGCACATCACATTCTGACCGCTCCTTGTATTCTCTATCAATATCCATTATTAGATAGGCACTTGCATATCATACTTAAAACTAAAAAACTAAAAAGATACACGGTGGACCGGGCCGTAACCGGTAAAACCCTTTATTTTGGTTACTTGACCTACAGTAGCCAAACCGCAAACCGGATGGATTCCCCATACCAAACATTAACGGGCTAGTTGGGAACGTTCACTGGGGAGAATCCCTTGCTGCTGTCGCCTGCGATTTTCTAGGCCTCAACATTTTTTGGTGCTAGAAGGAGGGCAGCCAGTGCATGGCTGGCTGAGGAAACCCATTTCCTTAAAATTACTCCACCAGTGATAGTTCAGAAAGCAGGTTATTTCCCAATCCAATTCCAGAAGAGAAGCGGAAAGAACACTTGTATTTTGTGGACAACGAAGTTGTTAATGATTTGAGAAGACATACTAGGGCATGTGTGAAAAGTATTGGAGGATTGCCAGCTATCCCTAATTTACCTAGAAGAGAGTATAAGAAAAAATATCGTCCTGTATTGGAAGACGCACTTTTGGTTGGAGATTTGGAAGAATTGGTAGAAATAGCCTTGCAGGAAGTTGTTCAGCCTTTGAATCAAGTGGGCCCAAACACACCTTGTTGTTCACGTGTTCATACTCCTGTTCATTCACCACCTCGTTCTCCACCCAGACTAATGGCAGGCGTAAACTTTAATCAGCCACCTAACCCACCAATACCACCACCTTCTTGGAAAGCCAAATCACCTTTAAACCTTACACCTCCTTTGCATGACTTACCTCAGGATTTTGAGAAAATGCTGCCCAAATTTGACCCAAGTGAAAATATTTTAGTAGATGATCACTTGCAAAGTTTCTACTTGGCCATAGAAGGACTAAAGGTTGGAGAAGATGAAGATGTAGTCTGCAGACTTTTTCCACATACCCTTAAAGGAGCAATAGCCTCATGGTATTTTGGTCTGCCTGCAAACTCAATCCCAAACTGGGATACTTTTGAAAGGATATTCAGAAACAAATATGCAGCCCAGAAGACTCATGCAGCTCTCATGAAAGGACTGTGTGATTTAAAGAAAGAAATAAAAGAAAAGGTGCACAGTTTTACCCAAAGGTTTGCTACTTATCTTAAGAATTTCTCTGCAGCTGATAAGCCCTCTAATAAAGCTCTGATTGAGTATTACACTTCAGCTTTGGGGCCTGACTTGGCCATGTTTACAAAGGCTCAAGTTAAACCTATGTTATCGGAGACTTATGAAGAGGCTGAGAGAGTAGAAGCTGGAAAAGAAAGCATAGAAGATTATCCTGAGCAGTCAGGAGAGAAAACTTTTGGGAAGAAAGACTTATTACTGTCTAAGCCTAAAGAAGAGAAATCACATGATTTTGAAGGAATGTTAAAGATGATGTAGAAAATTTCTAACAGAATAATAGATTTGGAAAAGGAAAAGGAAGCTCAGAAAGCATATAAGCCTTACTACAAGAGAAGAGAGGATGACAATCTATCTAAACCTCCTCCATACAGTCTTGCATCAATGAACTTAACGGAGGTGGGTATGGATAACTTTTGCACTTTCCATCAGCAGCCCCATTCTAAAAAAAAATTTCCTCAATGGATAAATTCAATGACATTAGTGATGAATCAACTGTTGGATTCCAAATTAACAAAGGATAATGATGAAGAAGAAAAGGGTGGTAAATCCACAGAAAAACAAGAGAATGATGCTTTGGTATTATGGGATTGTGTCTTGCTTTTTGATACAGAGGAAGGTGCTCTGAAACATGAGGAGATATCGGAAACAACTATGACAACGAGAAGTCATAATTTGGTGAATAAAGACAATTCAATACTCCCAAAGATCAAGAAATTGCAAGAGAATGTAAAGAAACTACAGAAGAACAACACAGATGATAAAATTCCTGAACTTATTGTTAGCAGTCAAGATCCGAAACAAGTCAACAAGCCTGCTAAGCCTATTGAAGACAAAGCGGGTAACGTCAAGGAAAATCTCAAAGAACCTGAATTACTAGAGGAAGAACTTCCCACCCACAACCAACCTGTACAAGAGATTGTTGAAGCAAGTGTGGAAGGCAAGACTAGGTTTAAAACCCCACCATTCCTCCTAACTTTGGAGATTTTAAACCACAATGTGCACAATTGTTTGGTAGAATCAGGATCATCGGTAAATGTTATGCCACTTGCAGTCTGCAAAAATATTAATGGATAGCCTAAACCTACTACCTGGGAGGTTACTCAATTAGATAGGACCAATGTGAAAGTAGTCGAGGAAATGGAGGATGTCCTGATTTGATTATCTGCAAATAAAAAGATCTATGAGTACATTGATATTGTGGTAGCAGACATACCTGATGGTTATGGACTTATTTTGAATCGAGACTAGTCAGCAAGAATAAATGGGTAATTTGCTTTAGATTGGTCACACTTGTGGTTGCCTCAAAAGGGAAGTTCAAATCAGACTATAATATTAAGAGATTCGTACATGAAACACAATGTCACGCAATTGGAAGAGAAAAATGAATCAGTGAATTCTGTATTGGGAAATTATCTAATTGAACTTGAACCAGGAAACTTTGCATCAGAAGAAGCCAGCAACATATCAGACACCCAGCTCGATCTCCTTCAATGTTCACGGGCTGATGAGATTGATTGTAAAATAGTAGATGTAGTTTTTATTTCAAGAACAATAGAATTAGATAATGGTTAGGTCTTTCTCATTTTGTGGTCAATCCTAGCCCTTTAACTTACAAGTTTCCAGGTTTATAGGGGTGGGCAGAGGACTAACCAGTTAGTGGTTTAGTTCTCAATTTTTTATTTTTCTTGATTATCTTGTACATAAATAAATTGATTTGGTTGTTTACTTTGATTTATTTTCATTTCTATTTGTTTTATTTATATTTTGTTTGGTTTCAATAAAAATAAGCAAACTTTTGGTTGCATGGAGAACATCAAAGTTCTGGATGAACTAAATCCTTGATTATAATACTGTGTATTATTGTTTTATTTGATAAGAATTTCTTCTAGTTTAGCATTTTTCCTAAATGGCTATGAACACATTGAAGTCCCACTTAATCCCTGTAAAATAACTCAAGATCAAAATGTCTGGAATACTATTTCGAGGCTCCATCCATCTCACACTTAAAAATTTTCTAGGGGATGACAGCAAAAGACCCATGGAAAGGAAGCAAGGTAAACAGTATATTATATATAAATGATTCCATGCCAAGAATTGAAAGCCAAAAGCCTAAGAAGAGTCAAAACTCCTAAGAAAGCAATATGTATCAAAACAAAGTACTAAATCATATAAGTACAAAATTGCCAAAAGTTCTTCTCCATCTGTGAGCTGAAAATTAAATACATCTCTCACACAAAAGGACACTATGGATAGAGGAGCCTGAATAAAAAATTCAGAAAGAAAGGCATGAGGACTCAAAAGGACAAAAAGTCCAAAAGCACAAAAAAGGTGCAAAATGGCATGGGAATGAGGAAAACATGTGTGGAAATTGAACCCAGTGATAGAACAATTACACTCACAACAATTATCAATTGTACATGCAAAATCACTCACAACAATTATCAATTGTACATGCAAAATCACTCACAAAAGAGACTGAATATGGAGCTGAACACTAAACTGTATTGAATAAGTGTACAATAGCCAACCCTTTAACATAATAGGCTTCCACAATAAATAATTACATAAGGGATTCGAATGTATGAGAAGGCAATTCGAATCTAGTCAAAAGCAGGCTTACTAAAATTAAGCAAATCCCCCATAGGTGCATAAAGCAGTTTCCAAAACTGTCAAGGAGCTCACGAATTGGAAAAATCACTTAGGCAAGCTAAAAGGTAATGGAAGGAAAACTCATACATTCTTTTCATAGGAGAAAAGAGTGGAGGATGTGGAGGAAAAAAAACTAGTTAACCTCACCTAGTCAAACTTTCCCAATTGCCTTAAAACACTGAAAAAGCAAGCAGTAAAGAAGAAAAAGCAGAAGGGCACTTAGGAGGCCAGGAATAAAGCAGATTTGATTCCAGGAGGTTTCCCAAGTGCTCTATTAGTAAAAATTGGCAATTTTTACCACTATGGATGTGTAGATGACAACTTGCATAAGATGGAACATGGAAACTAGGCAAATAAGACAAAAATTGATTAATTAATGTCTAAGGTAGCTAACTATGGGTTGATTCTTCTAAAACCCCCCCTTAAGATTGACTTATGAGTAATATATCAGAAAATTATAGGGCCTAGCAACAAGTCTTAGTCACCCTTTACATACTGCATCTCCATATAACCAAGGAAAGAGGCAAAAACCCAGTGGGAAAATCCTCCCTTAAACATGGATTGTAAAACAAAATTTGGAAATCTTGTCATCACTCATGCTTCATAGCATGATCAGCAATCCCCAGCATTTATTTGATATTGCTGAAGGTCTTCTCACAAAATGCTTTGGTGAAGATATCAGCTACTTGTTCTAAAGATGAACAGAAGAGTAGGTGAATGGTGCCATCATGCACAAGCTCTCTGATGTAGTGCATATGGATCTCAATGTCTTTGGTTCTCTGCTTCTGAACTAGATCATTGCAGATTCGAATGGTACTCTGATTATCATAGTAGATAGTAGTTGAGTATTCTGATTCGAAGCCACACTCTCCAAGTAACCCCTGCAACCATAAACATTGAGTTGTTGCATTTACAACTCCTCTGTACTCTACTTCTGTAGATGAGAGTGCAATGGCACTCTGTTTCTTGCTTGACCATCTGATTGGCCCTTCTGCAAGCATGAACACATATCCTGATGTGGACTTTCTATCTGTGCTATCACCTGCCCAATCACTGTCAGTAAACCCAATCAAATCAAGATCAAATTTAGCTTTATAGAAGATCCCATGTGTCCTTGTTCCCTAAACAAAGTGAAGGATCCTTTTGGCTGCTTTCCAATGGATATCATGAGGCTGATCCATGTATATAGAAGCCACACTTACTGCATAATAAATATCAGGTCTAGTATGTGTAAGATACAACAAACATCCAATCAATTTTCTATACAGTGTATTGTTTACCATAGGTGAAGAATCAGCTTCTTCAAGCTTCACTCCTGAAAGGAAAGGAGTCTTGCTTGGCTTGCAATCCTTCATTATGAATTTGTTCAGAAAATCCAAGGCATACTTGGACTAGTGCACCTTGATTCCAGCTTTGGTTTGAGAAATCTCAAGCCCCAAGAATTGGCTTAAGAGCCCCAAATCTGTCATGGAGAAGGCTTGGTTCATTGCACCCTTCAAGGAAG
This sequence comes from Pseudotsuga menziesii, assembly GCA_001517045.1. NCBI lineage: Eukaryota > Viridiplantae > Streptophyta > Pinopsida > Pinales > Pinaceae > Pseudotsuga > Pseudotsuga menziesii. The sequence continues at coordinate 7,189 of LPNX010672709.1, read as the reverse complement.
CAATCTCATCCTTTGAGCTTCCTGTAATGAGAAGGTCATCAACATATAACACAATGATCATTAATCAACTTCAAATAGACATTTGTATCTGATTTGCATCGAACAAAATTCAGTGATAGCAAGAAGCTATCAATCTTGGCATACCAAGCCCTGGGGGCTTGCTTTAGCCCATACAATAACTTCCTTAGCCTGCACACAAGAGATGGGTTAGTAGAAAATCCTTGAGGCTGTTGCATGTATATCTCTTCAATGAGATCTCCATTCAGGAAGGCACACTTTACATCCATGTGATGTACCTCCCATTGCTTTGAAGCTGCAATGGCTAAGGCTAGCCTGATGGAGTCCATCTTTGCCATTGGTGCAAAGGTCTCATTGTAATCTATGCCATGAACCTGTGAGTAGCCCTTGGCTAAAAATATATGCTTTTACTTTGGAGGTGAACCATTAGCAGCAAATTTGGTCTTGTACACCCACTTACACTGAACTAGCTTCCTCCCTGGGGGAAAACCAACCAGCTCCCAAGTGTTGCTCTTCTGGAGTGAGCTGAACTCTTCCTTCATGGCTGCTTTCCATATTGGATATCCTAATACATCTTAATATGTTTGAGGATATTATTCCACCATCAAATATCATTTCTCAGCAAACATAGGATCCTTCATGCACAGAGCACTCTCAAATTGAGATCTAGTCCTCCTAGGGTCATTAGGATTCCCAGCTAGCTCTCTTGCTGCATGAATGGTATTAGCTGCCCATTTTGGCCTTGTAGGGATGTTAGGATCTGAAATAAATTCATCACTATCAGACATATCAGAATCAGCATGTTCAACTATCTCTTCACTTACATTCAGAGGTTCTAGTGGTGAAGAGGCTTCTCCAACTTCCACTACTGCTAGGGGTTCTTCTTGAAACTGAACACACCTTTCAATGAAGGCTTTGTTTGTGCTCAAATTGATCAGATTGTACCCTTTTGAATCTTCAAAGTACCCAACAAATAGACACTCTTGGCTTTGGGGCTGCAAAGCCTTTCTCTTTTCTGTTGGAATTCTAGCCCAAGCCCTTGAGCCAAAAATCCTGGAATGGGTCACATCTGGCTTGTGCCCACTCCATGATTCGAAAGGAGTAATACCATCAAGATGTTTATGAGGCACCCTATTTTGGATATAGGCTGCACATTTTATAGCTTTGGCCCAGTACTTTGGTGGCAAAGTCTTAGCCTCCATCATGCATGTTGCCATCTCCTTCAGTGATCTGTTCTTCCTCTCTGCAACACCATTCTACTGTGGTGTGTAAGGGATATAATGCTGCATCTAAATACCTGCATCTGCACAATATTGAATAAAATCAGACTTGACATACTCACCACCATTGTCAGATCTGAGGACCTTGAGTTTCCTCCCAGACCGGTTTTCAACCAAAGCCTTAAAGACTTTGAAGAGGCCAAAAACTTCAGACTTGTGTTTTAGGAAGTAAACCCAGTAATACCTGGAAAAGTCATCTATGAAATTAAATCCATATTTGGCCTGACTCATGGACATATGAGGGAATGGACCAGCAACATCACTATGGATCAACTCGAGGGGTGCAAAGGTTCTCTCATGACTAGCTCTCTCAAATTTATGCTCTGGGTGTTTTCCTAGGATACAACCTTGGCAGACTCCTTTGGAAAATTTTATCTTTGGTAACCCTATGACCATCTCTTTTTCACTAAGATTAGAAAGATACTTGTAATTTAGGTGGCCAAATTTTTCATGCCAAATCTTGCTTGCCTCATTAGCATGAATCAGAAGAGCAGAGGGGTTTGAGTAGGGTAGGAAGTGTGAGAACATGTATACCTTCGAAGGATGATTTGCAACTCCTTTTGCAATGACTTTACCACTTGAGATCTTTGTGATCTCAACTTCATCAGGGGAGAATATGACCTTCTTTGGAGACCCTGTGTGGGTCATCTGATACACTGATAAGAGGTTAGAGGCAAGACCTGGAACATACAACACATTGTTGAACTTACCATGATCAAGATCAATCCTCCCTTTTCCCAAACTTTCAATGAGAGAGTCATCTCCTAGTACTCTTGGTGGACCTTTCGACATGTCAAGTGAGGTGAATGTCTCCTTGGTTGAAACCATATGTCTTGAAGCTCTAGAATCAATGATGAAACTAGGTGAGCTTGATGTGCCAGCAACCAATGCATGAACTCTCTCTCTGTCATCTGAACTTGATCCTCCTTCCCTCTTCTTTGAGTTGTCTGGAAGGGAGATGCCATTCTTCTCTAGGAGTCGGTTCAGCATGTCTATTTGCTTCTTCATGCATTAGCTCTCAGGATGACTGCCCTTACTGCAGTATGTGCACTTGCTCATTTCTCCTTTGTTCTTCTTCTTCTAGTAGTTCTTCTTCGAACCTTGAGGCTCCTACGGAGACTTGTTCTTGTCTCTCTTTTGCTCAGGTGGCTTCTTAGCTTTCTTTTTTCTTTTTGAATCCACCCTCGAATCTCCAGCAACCAGAGCTTCACATTTGGATGGTTTGATGGTGCCCATCATCACCAGCTTATCTTGTTCTTGTGTGAGAGATTCCATGAAATCTGCAAGACTAGGCATCTTCCAGGTTCGAGCTGTCAACTTTGTGGCATAGAAGATCAAAACAAACACTGAATAGTCAGGGAAAAGCTTCAAGAGTATGGCCAAGACCAGCTGATCATTCTTCTTTTTGATCCCACATTGTTTTAGCTACAAAACAAGTGCTTTGAACTTGGAGAAATAGAGTTGCAGGGATTCAAAGATATTTTGACTCAGGGAGATCAGTTCATTTTTGATTTGATGTCCCCTCATCTCATCTGTCTTACCAAAAAGATTATTAATATTCTCCCATACTTCATTCGGTGATGTCAATCCATCAAGATGGAAAAGGAGGTCTCTGGATATGCTCAGACACAGGAGACCATAGGCCTCATCCCTCCTGTTGTGCCATTTATCTTCTCTACAGCTACATTGGGATCTGCTTCTGTAGCCATAGTCACTCTATAGAGGCCATTCTCTCTCAATATTATCTCCATCTCTACTTTCCATTCAAAGAAGTTGAAGGGAGTCAAGATGATCTTCTGAGATTGATCCATAGCTCAAAAATTGTCCCGGCTGTCAGTAGAAGGCTCCTAGTCACTGATGTCGAACCTACAAAACAAATTGGAAGGAGATAAATTGATGTACAAAGGCTCTAATACCATGTGGAAATTCAACCCAGTGATAGAACAATTACACTCACAACAATTATCAATTGTACATGCAAAATCACTCACAAAAGAGACTAAATATGGAGCTGAACACAAAACTGTATTGAATAAGTGTACAATATCCAACCCTGTAACATAATAGGCTACCATAATAAATAATTACATAAGGTATTTGAATGCATGAGGATTCAATTCGAATCTAGTCAAAAGCAGGCTTACTAAAATTAAGCAAATCCCCCATAGGTGCATAAAGCAGTTTCCAAAACTGTCAAGGAGCTCACGAATTGGAAAAAGCACTTAGGAAAGATAAAAGGTAATGGAAGGACAACTCATACATGCTTTTCATAGGAGAAAAGAGTGGAGGATGTGGAGGACAAAAAACTAGTTAACCTCACCTAGTCAAACTTTCCCAATTGCCTTAAAACACTGAAAAAGCAGGCAATAAAGTAGAAAAAGCAAAAGGGCATTTAGGAGGCCAAGAATAAAGTAGATTTGATTCCAGGAGGTGTCCCAAGCACTCTATGAGTCAAAATTGGCAAGTTTGACCACTATGGATGTGTAGATGACAACTTGCATAAGATGGAACATGGAAACTAGGCAAATAAAACAAAAATGTATTAATTAATGTCTAAGGTAGCTAACTATGGGTTGATTATTCTAAAAAAATGAATATTTCTATTTACCATATGTTACAATCCTGTGGTGTCCAAGCTGGAAGCTACCCGAAGACAGAGGTAATAAATGAAACTCATATTCCTGGCCTCTAAAGAGTTATCTTGACTTTGAAATCCTAGTTTCCATTTTCCTAAATTGGACTATCATCAATGATTAAAAGTACATATATTTTCCATTTAGGAATTCTAGACATCTAGAAGAATTCAACATGTTGGTTTTATTGTTAAAATAGTCTGTTACTTAAGGAAGAAGTTGTCCAGAGATATGGGTTCACCAGGTAGTCGCCAATTGTTGCAGCTACAATGTTTTCCCAAATTTCTAAAAATTTTGGACCCTTCTTTTAATTTTATCTTACCTGGATTTGCTTTTGATTGATCGACTTTGTTGTATTCTGCTACAAATTTGGATCCTGTAAGGTATATTGTTAATCATTTTTGAGAAGCTGAATGAATATTTTTGCCTACCGATGATGTTGATTCGAACTTGAAGTTTTGGTTTTCGCCATCGGAAGTTTATTGGACTGTGAATTGGGGTCGTAGTCATTTATGTAGCCGCCATTTCCAAATCCTACTTATGAACATTTTGATGGACAGTCATGATGTTCACCGATGTGCTTTATTGCATTTATTTCTTTGAACTGTCAACATTTTTATTTTATCGTGGTCGGAGCATCAGTCTTCTATATCGCCGCTGTTTTAGAAGACAGATAAAGAAGGGGCCAATGGATAGTTGTTTCTTTCGCCAATCACGCAGTTTTATTGTTTCAATTGTTTGCTTTGTGATGATTTTTTCGGAATGTTTTGACTTTGATCGGAGGCCGTAGTCTAATTGTGTTCCATCATTGCGGCTCCGAAGCGGACTAGCCATCCGCCATATAGCTATTCTGATCGTCAATGTTTTTGGTTGTTGCGGAGTTTGTAGTCTATTTGAATCCCACCATTGCGGTTCTGGAGTGGATTAACTATCCACCATATAGTTTTTCCTTTCGCTGATGGTTTGATTGATTTTCGTCGATGTTTCATTAAATTTTCGGCGATGGTTTGTTCTGTTTTTCTCCGATGTTTACTGGTCTGTGGAACTTTGGTCTGTGTAACTTCCGTTGTTGTGGCTTTTTAGCGAACTAGTCATCCGATGCTATAGTGATTTCGAGATCCGATGCTGCAAGGTTAGTGTTTCATTTTGCCATTTTTTATTATACTGCGGAACTCCTACTTTGTCCGTCGCCCGTTGTTGTGGCTCCCTATTGAATTAACCGCCCGATGCCTTAGCATTTGCATTGTGATAGATTTAGCTATTGCAAATATGGAAGAGGTAAATGTTTATATAGTTTTTCTTCATTATTCAAATACTGATTAAAATCTCAAATAGCCTAAATTCATTTTGGTTTATGACAGGGCAACTTCTTCAAAGGAGACATGTCTAAGAGACAAAAAAAGAAGCCCCTGTTGCTGAAGGAGAACCTAAGGTGGAAATCGTTACCAAGGTAGAATATTTCTATGAATACACTAGAGATACCACCGGGGTAGAGCCTGATTATAAGTGGAGTGAAATATATCGGATGATTTCAAATCAAAATGTGCCCGATGCTGGATTTGAAGAATTAACCATATATGCCAACCTAGAGAAGTCATCTCTTATGAAGATAGCCACTAGACCTGAGCTGTTCCCATGCTCAGAGGTGATCAGTTGGATTCTACCTAAGGTCGATGTGACCATTATGATTTTAGCCAATACTGCCAAACAGGGATATGTTGCCTACAGTCTTGGTTATGTCTCATTGGCATATCACCTACCCCCAGCCCAGGTTTACCTAACTAAATATTGGTTGAAAGAAATAAACTTGGACCTGGTTGAAACAGTGAAGAGGATGATGATACCTAGGAGGAACTTTCAAACCAGGCCATCAGGAGAGTATGATACAGCTAGTCTCAGGACACCTTATAGGTTTATAGCATTGATGTTGAACAGAGTGTTTGGGAGAGTTCATGGTAAGAGATTCAAGTTGGGATGGATCCCTATTATTTTCTATGTGGCCACCTAGGGGACTGTATTCAATTGGGCAAACATTGTGTCCAACAGCCTCTTAGCTTGCATTTCTTCGGCTCTGGGAGGGGTTTCCTTGTCACATGCCCCAATTTTGCAAAAACAATATTATCTTATTTGATTTTATTTAAGGACAATATGTTAAATTTTATGCTAAGTTGTAATTGATGACTCAGCAGAGTCAAGGATCTTTAATATAATTCTGAATATTTTAATTATAAATAAATAAAGGTGGAGACAACAGCTTAGGAGAGATGTTAAAAGAGTGTTTACTGGTCAAATTGGTGGAGGAGACTGGGTGGAGAGAAAACAAACACGTGGCAACATCCTCAAACCACTTCCAACTGTTGCAGGTGGAAACCTCCCTACATTTGGGGTCATGATTCCCCAAGAAAGTGGAATCAGAGAAGGTGGCTCAATTAATGACAACTGACCCAAAAGACCTAGGCAATCTTTATAAAATGCCCATTGAAGAGAGCTGAGGCTGTTCATTCGAGGGAAGTCATCATTCAAGTGAATGTACTTCAAAGAAATTCAATGGCAAGGGAATTTGTGGAAATAGTTTGAGGGGTTAACTACTAAGTGATCTAGTACAGCTTTTCAGCTGAAGAATCTTACTGTTGAGTGCAGAGTGTTTTCTGAGTCATTGGACTAGTCTATTGTTTTCATGCTCCACCAGTTCTCAGCCAATAAGACCAGGAACAGGCTCGGGGGTCCTGAGGAAGCGTTGTTTGACCGCTCTCCAGGAGTTTGGTAGGGAGGAACGGCCTCCTAACGCTGTTGTTGTCCATCCTTATCAGGTTCTACAATCTTTTGTTTTATTGTGTTAGATGGTTAGATGTGAATATGACTGCTAAATGAATGTTAAATATTTAGTTGTAAAATGTTAGAATTAGTTATCTTTTAGATTAGTGAAGGAATAAATCTGAATAGATGAAAAATAATTCTAATCTGTGTTTTTCCACGTCTGGAAGGACCAGACCATACTCCAGCACAGATTGAGTATTTAAAGTAGATGAAGAAAATGATAAGAGACTGAACTGAATAGATGTGGTTCTACATTTTATAATAGCAGAGTAATTTAGTTCAGAATGTAGATTATTATCAAGAAGGAACAAAACTCTAGTTATCTATGTTATTGTTTTTACAAGTTTATTTATGTAAATTTACTCGAAAAGAAATAGCAGTAAACTAGTATAGGTAAAAGAATTATTACAATAAGAAAATGCTCTAGTAGTTAAGATATTG